>CM030363.1:49874115-49993004 GCA_017893485.1 Hemerocallis citrina
TGCTTCATCCATCTAATTCATCACAAAATGCAAGATATTTTTGACAATACATTCAATTGTATAATTGTGCACATGCACTCACATCAATAGGAATAACAATAGATTATACGATTCTCGATGGGAGAGGATCATATATATTCCAGATACTTGGTAAGAACTACCATAGAATTAGTACACGATTTGCTAGGGAAGGTTAGTACCCACAATTGGGGGCTGGGAAAAAAACGGTAAAGATATATGTGTCGGTTATAGCTAATAAATATTGTTGCAAAAATGAACACGTTTCGATACCTTTGTTAGAAAAGCTCCTCCATTCTTGCAGCGAATGCTTCATCCATTTAATCCACTACAAATGCAAGGTATTTTTGATAATACATTCAATTGTATAATTGTGCACTTGCACTCACATCAATAGGGATAAAAATAGATCATACGATTCTCGATGGGAGAGGCCCAAATATAATCCAGATACATGGTAAGAACTACCATAGAATTGGCACACTATTTGCTAGGGAAGGTCAGTTCCCACAATTTGCTCAATTATATATCTTTCATACACTACACGATATCGAAAATCGGCTTAACTCTTTCAGCAAGAGCATGAGCCAAAATCTAAAACCCCGATACAGTTGCTGCAGTCAAATATAGGGTGCATGACTCAAATTAGTACGCAAAAAAAAATTAGGCCAGTTAATGATTTCCATGAACAACACGAAATTCACCATTCTTCGCAAAGGCATTCGCATTGCAAACAATAAACCTCACGCAACTTATATTCAATGTTTATGTAATACATCTAGCATAATAATCATATAATCTATTTTTATGTACAAAATCAAAAGCAATTAGGGATTGTGGGTACTAACATTCCCTATAAAGTAGTGTACCTTCAATCTTCTCTCCCACCAATCCCGCCACTAATTTAGCCACCAACTAAAGCACCAAAATTGAAGACACAAATGACTAAACCACACTAAATCACACTAAAACCCTCCTTCCCCACCAAACCCACCACAAACCCTCCTTCCCCACCAAACCCACCACAAAATCTGACAAATCCTAACTAAACCCTTCATGTTGTGACAAAGAACTAGAAAATGAAGGTACAAACAAAATTTGAAAGCATATTCCAACGAACCATCACGCAGATAGCCAGAAATTTCAACCTCCGCTAATCACTCCACAAAGTTTTCCCAAATCCAACCCCAAAAACCCCTATGCATGACATAGAAGCACAAAATCCTGCTAGGAACAAAATCTCAGAGCATATCCCGATGCACCAAACCGAAAGTCGCATGATATTTTCCACCCCCTTAACAATTCCTCATATTTATCCCAAATCTGACCCAAAAAACCGATGCCGTTGGAAGAAAGGGGAAGAAGACATGTTGTTGTAGGAACAGACAAAAACAACATTCCACCCACGTGCCACGCTTCCGATCCAATTCCCAAGGGCAGAACGGATACTTTAGGTATTTTCTCCCACAATTACTATGAAAGCACATGGGCAAAACATGAAAACAGAATATTATAATGACCCTTTATTAACCCAATCTAAAGGTAAATCTTATGCTATCCCTAATGGCACATCCGAAAAAATGAGGGTGCAAATAGAAAGCCCATAAACAGACGCATGAATCAGGATGAAATTCACACATCGCGAGGAAATCCAGAGCGCGAAAAATGTAGAATATTTTTTAAAATAAAAAAAAATGCGACTTTTGGTTTTAGCTGGCTACCACCTTTTAGACTCATATATAGATTGTAATACATAGTTCTATAGGCTTGTTGTTATGGCTTGTTCTTGTTCTTTTTTGAATGAAAATGTGGACTAACGCTACCCTGTTTCATTAATAAGATTTTAATAAAACAACCCAGAGTACTGGGGGAATATACAAGGACTACAAAGCAGGAAATAAAATATAAACCTCCAACATAGCCCTGGAGAGTGGGACAGTCCAAAAGTGCTACAGCTATAACAAAAGAACAAGTACATAGATAGACAGAGGTGGTTCAACGACTCCGTATAAGTATTGTAGAAATCACAGTTGGTTGCAATGTTAGGCTGCCTTTTGGTTATATTTTCTCTAGTCAGGATGGCGTTGTTGAGTACCAACCAGAGAAAAACTCTAACTTTAAGGGACACATTCACCTTCCAGAGGATCTGAGCCCATCTCGACTTACATCCCCAGAAGTGGATTCGGTTGTAGAGGGAGCGTACAGTGAACGAGCCATTATTTTCCAACCCCCAAGACTTTTAGTCCGGGCTAGGAGTGCATTTCACCCCAGTATGAGTTATGTATACCTGGAGTTCACCCAGCCTCCACAGGGAGTCTGGATTGAGACGAGTTTTGAAGGGTGGTTTCCAAGTTCCCCTCCTCCAAGCCTTGGCCACTGAGATGTGAGGTTGGAACGCCAGCTCGTAATGTTTTAGGGAATCGTTTTCTGGGCGAGTGCACGCCGCACCATTTGTTCCACTAGAATTTGGAAGTCTGGCCATTATCGATTAATGACATAATTGCCGTGTTGAACGGTTCGTAGGCTCGAGTGATCCCTTTCCATAACCAAGAAGCCCTAGGACCCACCCGAAAATCCAAACTTCTCGTTCCTTTCCCTTGCAATATTGTTGAATGAATTCCTGCCAACCATCGCCACTAGGATGGAACACCTTCCACCACCATTTTCCTAACAGAGCAAGGTTCATGTCCCTCAAATCAATAATCCCCAACCCACCATGCGTTTTCTTCATGCATGATTTTTTCCATATGATCAAATGGTACCCTCCATTTTTCCATCGAAATCTCTTCTGGATGCGATCAATTCTTTGGATTACCCACTTTGGTAATTTGAAGAAGGACATGTAATATATAGGGAGGTTAGATAGGACCGAGTTGATAAGAACCACCCTATCACCAAGAAAAAGATATTTGGCTTTTCATCCAGCTAGACGAGCCTCCACTCTATTAATGATCTGTAGCCAGTCTAGCATTTTAAGCTTTCCCAGCCTGAGTGGTAATCCCACGTATTTGATCGAGAAACTCTTCCTCTTACAATTGAGGATGTAAGCGTGAGTCTCCAACAATGCAATTGGAACCAAAGAGCTTTTGTGGAAGTTAATCCTAAGACCGGACCAAGCTTCAGAGCACCTTTAAAATAGATCATTTCAGTCATGATCCCATTCCCAAACAGGATCGTATCAATCGCATACTGTAAAATTGTACATACCTGACGTGCTCTACTGCTAGCCACCGGTGCGATCCATCCTTCCTGCCTGCAGTTGTCAATCATGACCTTAAGAACATCAACCACCAGGTTAAAAAGGAGGGGCGAGAGTGGATCCCCTTGTCTTAGCCCTTTCCTAGAGGAGAATCGGTGACCAGTTAATCTGTTAACCGAAATGGCCGTTTTGCTTGTACACAAGCAGTGTTGGAACCACCTAATCCATCTAACACCAAATCCTTTACCTTTGAGAGTTTCCAGCAGGCATTCCCAGTCAACTGAATCATATGCTTTTTCGAAGTCTAGCTTCAGTAGGTAGCTTTTATCATTAGCAATATGGCATTGATGAATCACTTCTTCGCTAGTGGCCACACAATCCATAATACATCTTCCCCTGATGAACCCAATTGTTCACGGCTGATCAAGACGTCCATAACTTTGGACAATCGGCTAGCCAAGACCTTGGTGATAATCTTGACCGAACAGTTAAGTAGGATGATAGGACTGAAATCACCCACAATAAGGGACTCCTCCCGTTTAGGAATAAGTATGATCTCAGCAAAGTTACGCATGCCCAGTTTTAATTTATGATTGAAGAAGTCATCCATAAGGGCCATGATATCCCCTTTAACTTCCTCCCAAAAGATTTGATAAAACATCATAGGGAAATCGTCTGGCCCAGGCACTTTGTTCGCTCCCATTTGATTAATCACCTCTTTCACTTCTTCCTCTGTGAATCATACTTCCATATTTGGAAAGACCTGAGCAGCTTCATGATGATTGTTATCCCAGAAGTTCTCCCTAAGAGGAACTCTAAAATCATTCTTTGACCTGAATAAAGCCTTATAGTGATCTTGAAAGATTTTTGAGATTTCCATCTCATTCTGAGAAATCCATGCATTCGTTTGGATAGAGAGGATCATGTTTGATCTACACCTTACATTGGCCGCTCAGTGAAAGAAGGCAGTGTTCGCGTCTCCTTCTTTGAGCCATGAAATCCTGGATCTCTATTGCCAACTTGATCTCCTCAAGTTTATAAAGAATAGCAATGTTATCCCTAAGATCTAGCAGTCTGTTCCGTTCTTCCTGGGATAAGTCACGAGATTCCTCCAGTCTCTCTAATACGTCAATGCCCTCCAGGAGTGCTTCTTTTGAGTGACAAATTGTGGAGAACCTAGAGCAGTTCCATCGACAGAGTCTACTGTGTAGCCTCCGTAAATTTTCACACCAACAGGATGCTGCATCCGTACCACGGGTAGGTAATGTCCAGCTTTCCATAACCATGTGGTGAAATCCCTTAATTTCTAGCCCAGCCTTTTCGAATCTAAATCTGTGGGGTCTCCGACGGCCATGCTCCCCCGTAGAAAGACAGATGTGGACGTGATCTGAGGTTTTTTTAGAAGTGATTTCGCAGAAGCCAACGGTAACTTAGCTTCCCAGTCCAAGGAGACAAGGACTCTATCTAGTTTAGCCATAATAGGGGTGGGCTGCATGTTAAACCAAGTGAAGAGCCTGTCACCAACTGGAATGTCTATCAGTTCCAAGTCAGTGATCACCCTATTAACTCTTCCATGTTCGTGTCACTCGAGCCTCTATCACGTTGCTCAAAGGCAAACCTGGTTGTATTGAAGTCACCACCAACCACCCAGACATCTGGCCACCATGCTTGGATTGAGAAGATTTCACTCCACAACACACATCTAGCAATGGATTGGTTCGGACCATAGACCACCAGAACTATTTGCGACCAATTATCCCTCTGTCGAAGAAGGCATACCGACAAAGAATATTGACCTCGGATTTCATCTAGAAAAGTGAAGATATCTGAATTAAAGCCGATGACAATACCCCCTGAAGCTCCACTGGACATACTTTCCACTCCTTGATGCCGTGACCCCCTAGTCTTTTGAGTTTAAATTCTTGCGTGGGTTTGGTCTCTTGCAGACCCACAACATCTGCCTTGGACGTATAAATAATGTCCCTGACCAAATCTCTTTTTCCCCGCCCACCCAACCCCCTAACATTCCGAAAAAGGATGCTCATTGGGAACCATTATGGGGTTGATCATTTTTTTGGGGGAGTGTTCTCCACTCTGCCCCCATCAATGGGACAGTTCGAGGTGGGAGGGACGGTCGTGTCTAAGCAAACTCTATCCGTTTCCCATCCCGTAATTTTATTAAGCAAAAAAGCATTATGATCTACATCGCACACTGCTAGGCCACAGGTTTCAGCAAGACTAAAAATATCGGAATCTGACATAAAGTTAAAAATGGAAGCTAGGAAACACCACATACCTCCATCGTCATTTTTTGCCGCCTTAGCCTTTCGTTGAACCCTGAAACCAATCGAAACTCATGATGCCGTGGAATAGCCCAGTGACATAGTCTCTGGGAAAGTAGACGTAACCGTCTTAGGGGAGACTGGTATCAGCAACCAACTCATAGTCATCTGAATCGTCATCTGTGAACATATATTCCTCATCCAGTTTTAACCGTGCCTCCAGATCGTCATCACTAATAGAAGAGTCAACAATAATCTCTGCATCGGACCTCATCGTAGGTCCAACTTGTATTGGAGATAAGGGGATTTGATTTGGAATGGAGGGAACTTAAGTAGACCTAGTAACAGGAGGCTGAACCCCAATTATACCATTCATCACACTAGACCCCTATATAGTCACATTACCAACTTCTGCATCTATTGGCCCATAAAAATATTTGGGGGAATTATAAGCAGTAAGCATAGTAGGCCCAGTCAGCCCAAGTCCAGAAGCGCAAGGAGGAGACTGGTCAACCCTTGCATATGCGAGCTTCTCAGATTCCAAGGTTGGGATGCCATGTGGTGTCACATTACAGACCACTAGGTGTGGCGAAACGTGCAACACGCCAGCTATCCTCTCCTTATAGCTTTTGATGGGCACTGTCTGTAACATCCCGAATTCCAAATAAGGCTGAATTCGAAGTTCCACAGGATTTTTCACTTCATTTCGTATAATTTTACAAGGAATTTTAAACTTTTATTTCAACAATAATTACATCAGAGTCTTTTACATCAACACGTAGTGGAATAAATAAAATACAACAATAATAAATGTACAACTATAACAAATTCAGCATTTAAGTAATCGACAGCATCAAATCAACTTTATATCTTCTTGTAAACTCTAAGTCCTGCATATAAAACTGTGGGCACGTCAGTTTCTTACAACTGACGAAATATTATACACGGCCATCCTCGCTATGCCGAATAGTATAACGATTCTTAAATACTTTAGCAAACACAAACTTGATCACAAATAAAGCTATATGGGGACTATCCTATTGATGTCG
Source organism: Hemerocallis citrina (assembly GCA_017893485.1). Taxonomy (NCBI): domain Eukaryota; kingdom Viridiplantae; phylum Streptophyta; class Magnoliopsida; order Asparagales; family Asphodelaceae; genus Hemerocallis; species Hemerocallis citrina. Next base: position 49,880,664 of record CM030363.1, read on the forward strand.
TGTTGTGCTGTGCACTTAGTCCTTAATGCAGTTGTTTACATTATATGACACTAATGCGCACTTGTTCAGAGTCTATGCAGCCCATACTACATAGGTCCGAGGGCAAGCCCTTAATCGTTCTTCATCTTGTAGGGTTCAATCCCTCCCTATGACTTAAACTACTATGGTAATTATGGTAAGTATCCTAGGTGTTCTATGAGTTACGAGCCCACGTCTAGGTGCCCTGGAAAGAACCCCATGCACTGACACATGACTCGTGATGCAGGCATCCTGTGGTCAATTCACCTCCTACCATAGACATGGAACCACCCGTAGTCATTAGATCACCCCATAAGCGTGCCACCGGGATGGTACTCTAGAGAAGTATCCATCCCCTATTCATGATGCATCATGGGACATCCTGTGAATATTCTCACGCCACCAATCCAATGGCCCTCATACTCATGTTTTCCTCTTACTTTCATCACATCTCCACTATGTATCTAATTCTTATAATTTTTTTTGTTTTAAAAGAAAATTATCACAACCTAGAGCTAGCTAACCCTACCGGACTTAAACCAAAATAAAAGAGACAGTCAGCCTACCTGGCTACTTCTTAAGAGACGCTCAACCCTCAACGGTTAGTTCTCAAAATCATAAATAAAACTGCCGGTCACTAGGGTCTCGCCTAGCCTCTAGATTCCAACAACTATCTCTTTCTAGAGATCAACAATAAGTCGTAATCAATCTCAATTTAATCTTTCATTTTCTTTATTCATATATCTTTCTCAAAAACATTTCTTTTATAATCTCACAACATGAGAACAATTCAATTCAACCTCTTTATCAATTTCATCATTCATACCCTTGTGTGCATTTCAAATTATCTTAAATCAAGTATTATTAATCATGAAATCCCACTATGAACATTCCAAGTGAATTACAACTTTCATTTCTCTTAAAATAAACAATGGTCACTTTTTAATTGACAAAAATCGAGTTCTTTCAACAATATTCAACGTAAAAATTCTCTTTTAATACTCCCAAAATATCCCAAATATTGTAGAATTAATTTTCACAAAGTCTAAACAATTTTAGAATAATAAATATATTTTTGTTGAATTTTTATCTCATTTAAATCCCTTAAAATACAAAAAAAAACAAAAAAGATTAAAAGTTGAATACCAGGTTTCGAACCCATGAAACCCAAGCCAGACCCGCACATGAAAAGTAATGTTCCCTAATCCCACCTGCTGACCACTAGGGACAGGGTGTCTAACCGATATAGAAGTAACTTATAACATACTTGTGCTCTGGGTTTCGGATTTGAGTAAAAACTCACATTTCCGAAAAATAAAGTCTTCAAAGAGACTCGAACCCAGGCCCACTACTCCACTGAGCTACAGTAACATACTTGTGATGCACCCAAAGACCAGTAAGTCCAAGAGCACTTATTGTTATGAAAAATAGTTACATACTTTTTGCTTATACCACACTGTCATTTATTTTCTTTTAATAAACCCAATCTTGATTCGATTTGTACTTCTATAAAATATAATTAATTTTTCCAGAATGCTTTTCTTTAAAAATACATTATCGTACATGTTTTTAAATTCATAAATTTATTTTTGCAATATAATAAGATCTTTCTTCAAATAGCATAAAACACATATAATCAATTTTTCCAAAACGAAATGTTGTCTTTCATCAAAATTTTCTTTATAAAATTTCTATACTCATAAAATAAATATTTTTCAGGGTAGAACCACACTTCTTTGACACATTAACATCCAAAGTCGTTTTGTATTATTTGGGACTACTATTATTTTAAAATGCATCAAATCTCACTATAGCAATTTTCTAAATTCATTTTTCACTTCTTAGTTTAACAAGCATTTCAATCGTTTATACGAATCACAACATTAGATTAACACATCATGACATAGAACAATCAAAATTAAGTAATCTACAACTACCATGTCATGCAATCAGAATTTAACAAATTAATTTTTACAATATCTAGCATGCAATTTTATACTCCTAATATTAGAAAGTATTTTAGAAACACCCACCCAAAGAATTTGGTACTCAAATGAACTCCTAGAATAAGAGCTCCTAGAAACTCCGATAGGTTGTTTCGAAATCCGCGCGCAAGCTCCAACAACATCAATTTCATTTCGGCTAGCAACATGGACAACCCCTTCATTCCTCTTTTCGGCATGCACACACTGAAGGCATCCCCCACTTCAAATGCATTCATAACTATATATATATATATATATATATATATATACATATACACATTGTATAAGGAAATGTATAAAAGTGAGTAGGTGGAGACAAAAAGCTAATGGAGTTGGCCTGGGGGTTTGCTTTTGCTTTCGGGTAAAGACAGAGAGAAAGAAAGAAGAAATGTATAGGGAATTTGGATTAATATATAGACAAAAAGCAAATGGAGTTGGCCTGGGGGTTTGGTTTTGCTTTCGGGTAAGGACAGAGAGAAAGAAAGAAGAAATGTGTAGGGAATTTGGATTTATATATATATATATATATATATATATATACACACATATATATATATAGGGTAAAAGGGATATGAGCAACTTGCTCATTTAGTAAATGAGCAATTGATTATGTGGCATGCATGTGATACAATGGACAACTAACCCTTTAAGTATTTTTCAATCACATGTATGCCACATCATCAATTGCTTATTTAGTAAATGAGCAAGTTGCTCATACCCCTTTTTCCCATATATATATATATATATATATATATATATATATATATATATACACATTCAATTGTATGGTGGATTTAAACAAAAGGCAAAAGAAGCTTGCTGGATTGGGTATTGGGGTTTCAGCAGACAGAGAAGGACAAGAGAGATGAAGGAGAGTTGTGTAGAGTATATGTATAGGTGTATATATTTGTATGATGGACTAGATGAAGTAGCATAATGGATAAGTAATGAATATTGGATTTGGGGGCTAGCTTTTGGTTTCGGATTGGCACAAAGAAGAAAAAGGGAATGTGGAAGAGAAGAAGTGTGAATGGGATATTAGTAGGAGATTATAGGAGTGGTTATAATAACTATACTCCATGAACACAATCCACTCATCCACTATCTCCACTCACACAATTTAAAATTTTCATTTTCCCCTCCTCTCAAAAAGGCAGTCGGTTTCCCTCTCATTCATACCCCAAAACACGTGCACGTGCATGCACTAGTGCACACTCTTCCTCAAATTAATTATTTTTAAAAAAACATAAATTGTATATATACGTAATATGTACGTAAAAATTGATTTAGTTCAAATTTATAATGTTTCATGCTTAAATAAAATATGTACATAATCCAAAATATATTTTGAAAACAAATACGCTTAAGCACGTGTACCGAAAGAAACACGTGCGTTGCACGTAAAATATCAAAAATGCGAAATTCGACGTTATCAAGAGAAAAATGTTAAAGATAATAAAAATACAATATAAGAAAATATATTTATGAATTTTATATACATTCCACGACGTAGTCACTACGTACGTAGGAAACACGTGCATTATACGTAAATAAGTATTTAGATCAAAATGCGAGAAAAATGAATTTTTGTTTTATAAAATGAATTTAAATACATAAAATAAATAATTTAATTACAGAAAATATCACCCGTAGCGGTGGAAACACATAATCGATACGATTCTCAAAAACACGTTAAAAGTACGTAAAACCCAGATATCGAAATTTAATATTTTAGTTGACCCAAATAGGATAAAATCAATATGGAGAATGCATAAATAGTCGGAATCCAAAATACGTGGTGAAAACACGTTACAAAATACACGTGTGCAACACACGAGGGCAAAATTGTCATTTCCAATTTTGCAGGGTGTTACACTCCCCCCCACCCCCCCTTAGAATAGTTCCGTCCCCGAAACTTACTAGGGTATAGGTTGTATTTTGTACACACCAGAGAAAATATATCATTATTGTATATCGAAAACTGCAAACATTAAAAAAAGAAGTGATGAGGGAAAAACAAAACAACTCTATATAAGAAAACTATGAGTATCAAAATTTCATAAGAACGGAACAAGAATACTAGGATAACAGCATAAGAAAATAAATGTGACAAAAAGATAGGATAGATTTAGAAAAAATTTCATATAAAAATAATATCAGGTAAAACATCAGATAAAAGGAAAAATCAATTAAGTCATTAATTTGGATTAGTTCGGAAAATAATGCAATGAAGAGAAACATAGTCAATAGATAATTTATAAGTAGATTTAGTAGTCAAAATTTATCAAAATAATAAGCGGTATAAAAATCGCAAACAGAATTGATACTGTATTACAAAATTAGCAATTTAAAAGAAGACTATTGAGTAATAGTTTGAAAAATAAACGAGAATGAAATTTAGTTAAAAGTACAGACAACATAAAATAATTTTGTATACCAATTAATATCATAAAATAATTTGTAAGGTAACTATAATAATTATATATACGATTTGAAAATTAAAGTTATAGAAGGCACACTACGAAATACTATCAAATTGTCAAGTAGAGCAAGAAAAACCAACATACAAAATTATATACCTACATAGGTATTGATATGGCTAAAAATGGGGTTTAATCGGGATCGTCCAAATCAGGCACGAATCTTGAAGCCTAGAGGTAAAACGGTAATTTCACTTTCTAACGGGTCTGAAGCGGGTACTGGTTCTCCCCCCCAAAGAACCGTTAACCCGCGAACGGATCCATCTCAACTGGGTGCGGGTTTCAACCCGCAATAAACCCGGTCTAGCGGGATAGGATTAGGGTTTCTGATTAATAGTAATCAACGGCCCTGATTCATATCTATCCTTTCACTGGGGATTAGGGATTACATTCCTAATCTGTATACAAGGAGAATATTCCTTATCAGATTACAGGAATTACATTCCTAATCTGTATACAAGGAGAATATTCCTTATCAGATTACAGGGATTACATTCCTAATCTACTCCCTAAGACGCCTATAAATACCCGCCATCCATCTCCATTAAGAGGTAATCAATCTTTCACCAGTTTTTGCTCTCTTTCATAGTCTTCCAGATAACTGACTTGAGCGTCGGAGGGTGCGTCGCCGGGAACAACCCCGGTGTCTCGCACTTTTTGCAGGTGTACAGCGGGATCGACGATCAAATCCCGACGGAACAGGTATACAGGTTTACTATTCAGTTTCCCTAAGAATCCACAAATACTATCTGTTTGCCCCCACACCAAATTTAGCGGCAACAGATTGGCGCCGTCTGTGGAAAACTAACGAATAGAGACCTCTCCTCTTCCTGGTGAACAGATCTTCTCCAGCCATGCCTCCTAGGAAAGTCAGATCAAGGGGGTCCAACCGAGGACCCAACCCTGATCAGCAGCAAGAAGTCCCCCCTAATTCCACTCAGCAACAAGGGCAACTTCCCCCTAACGCGGAAGACCCGCTCCAACAAGACCTTCCTCCTCCTAATCAGCCACCCCCGAAGGGTCCTAACCCACAAAAACAGCCTCTTCACCAAGAGCACGTCTCCATCCACAACGCCTCTACGAACTCTATGGCCTCCCATCATCCCCGAGCCTCTGGTCGCCATAATACAGTCCTCAACCGCCAGAACGATGATGACCTTCGCCGCCACCTGGATGAGAAGCAGGCCCGAGAGGGAACCTCCCGCCAACACCGTCCGGACGAGCGGTACCCTCGCCACCAGGAGTATAGAAGGTCCCCTAACCGAAGGGGTAGGAAAGAATCCCCCGAGCACTACCGAAGAAGGCCACACTCCCCTACAGGTCGGCAGCAGCCCAGGAACAATGAGGCACCCATCACACGTGCCGAGTTCCAGCAGTTCCAAGCAATCGTCCTACAAGCTCTCAACCTCCGTCCCAACACCAATGCACCCAAGGCTCCATCTCCTCCCCCGGTCCGAAGCCCTCGCCGACGGTCTCCCTCTCCTCGTCCTGCTCCTAGCAACTCCCGGCGTACCCCAAGTCCTCGTCGCTCCCGAAGTTACCATCGCCGTAGCCCTCGCTCTCCCTCATACGAAGACGAGTCTAGGGGCTCAGCTGATTACCGTCGGAGGGATGACACCATGTACCGCCGTCTTCATGAAGTAGAGAGGCGCCTGGGCCAGATAGACCGAGAAGAGAAGCTTAGGGGGAGGACCCTATGTCCTAGCCGACCCCCTTTCTCCCAAACCATAGTGGATGCACCTGTGCCGTTCGGCTTCAAACCTCCCCAATTTGAGACTTACACCGGGGAGACCGATCCAGTTGATCACATCGAAAGCTTTAAGACTTTGATGCTCCTCCATCAAGCTTCCGATGCCCTCCTCTGCAAAACATTCCCCGCAACTCTCAAGGGACCAGCTCGAGAATGGTACTCTCGCCTTGCCCCCTCCTCAATATTCTCCTTCGAGCAGTTCGAAATCCTCTTCGTCACCCATTTCGTAAGCAGCCGTAGGGCTGAGAAGACCAGCATCTCCCTATTGCACCTCCACCAGAAGAAGGGAGAGAAATTGAGAGACTATGTGAAGAGGTTCACAGCTGAAGCCCGGTCAATAGCATCCCTCGACCAGTCGGTCGCTGCGGCAGCATTTCAATCTAATGTCCTCAATTCCAACCTCCGCTCCTCCCTCGCCAAGAAGCCACCACAGAACTTTTCCGACCTCCTCCTTCGCAGCGAAAAGTACATCCGGGTCGAAGAGGCCGAGCAGCGACCCAACTGGGAGGGGTCTTCCTCCGGGTTTAAGAGAAAGGGAACAGAAGAGGAAGGAGCCAAGAAGCTCCAAAAGGATAATGCCGGCCAGCGCCGACCTCCCCCCAGATTCGAGAAGTTCACTCCCCTCACCATTAATGTCTCAACCATTCTCATGGAAGTCGAAAAGGAAGGGATCATACCTCCGGCACCCAAGATGAACACTCCCGCTAAGAAACGAGATAAAGAGAAATGGTGCCGTTATCACCGGGACCATGGGCATGACACCAACGATTGTCGTGCCTTAAAGAACGAGATCGAAGCCCTTATCCAGAGAGGGCAGCTGACCAGGTTTGTAAGAAAGGACCGAGCCGAACTTCCTCCCCCGCCTCGGGGGGCTAACAAGTGTCCGGAACGAGAAGAGACGCCTGACTTTGAGGAAGAATGAGTCCTCCACCTCATCCACGGGGGCCCAATAGGGGGCTCCTCCAACTCCTCTCGGAAAGCATTCATAAGGGAAGTCAGTTCGGTCCGAACCACCCCTCCTCCCAAAGGCCTCGGAGTGCCCGTCACATTCTCCGACGAAGATCTTGAAGGTGTCCGCACCCCTCATTGTGACGCACTCGTCATCAGTCTCCACATGGCGAATTTCAAAGTGGAGAGGATCCTAGTGGATAATGGCAGCTCCGTAAACATCCTCTTTCTCGCCGCTTTCAAAGGCCTAAAGCTCTCCCGAGACAGACTCAAGCCCGCCGGCTACACTCTCCATGGGTTCACAGGAGTTCTGGTGACTATTGAAGGGGTGATCACCCTCGATGTCGCTGGCCAAACTCCTACCACCCGAACGGAGCCAATGGACTTCATGGTGGTGGATGTCCCTGCCGCCTACAACGTCATATTGGGTCGGCTCGGCCTTGCAGCTCTGGAAGCCGTCCCCTCAGCATACCATCTTAAGATGAAATTTCCCACCCGGTCCGGGGTCGGGGAAGTAAGGGGCAATCAGGAGACGGCCAGAAAGTGCTACATGACCTCTACCCTCGGACCCGTCCTCTCAGAAACTCTGGAAATCCCTCAAGATACTGCTCGACCGACCTCCGAGCCGGTGGACGAATTGGAGGAAGTGCTTTTCTCTGAGCAGGAGCCGGCCCGCAAGTTCTTTGTTAGCAAGACCCTCCCGTCCGCCCTATACTCAGACATTGTACAATGCATCCGAAGGAACCAAGACCTCTTCGCTTGGTCAGCTGCAGATATGCCCGGCATCTCCGAAGAGCTTCTAGTCCACCACGTAAGCGTTGATCCGGGGTCCAAACCGGTTCAGCAGAAGAGGCGCAAGTTCGCCCCCGAACGTCAGCTCGCTATAAAAGAGGAGGTAGACAAGCTCTTGAAGGCTCGGTTCATACAGGAGGTGAACTATCCTGAGTGGCTGTCGAATGTAGTAATGGTGAAAAAGTCCAATAGGACTTGGAGGATTTGTATTGATTTTATTGACCTCAACAAGGCTTGCCCCAAAGACCTCTTCCCTCTACCGAGTATTGACACTCTGATTGACGCAACCTCGGGACATGAGCTCCTCAGCTTCATGGATGCCTTCTTAGGTTACAATCAGATAAGAATGTTCCCCCCGGATATCCCGAAGACATCTTTTGTGACCGACCAAGGCCTCTATTGCTACAGAGTCATGCCGTTCGGCCTCAAGAATGCAGGTGCAACATACCAACGCCTCGTCAACAAGGTTTTCCAGGCCCAGATCGGCTGGAACATGGAAGTGTACGTTGACGACATGCTTGTAAAAAGCATCTGAGGTGTTGATCATGTGGCTGACCTCCAAGAAGCATTTGACGTTTTGAGAAAGCACAATATGAGACTTAACCCGAACAAGTGTGCGTTAGGCATCTCATCAGGGAAGTTCCTCGGCTTCATGGTTAGCCAACGAGGAATAGAAGCAAACCCGGAGAAGATCAAGGCCATATTGGACATGGCCCCTCCCAGAAATGTTAAAGAAGTTCAAAGATTAACAGGCCACCTCGCCGCCATAGGGCGCTTTCTCTCAAAGTCCGGGGAAAAATGCCTCCCCTTCTTCAAGGCCCTCAGGGGGGCTAAAGGATTCGAATGGGGGCAGCAGCAACAGGAGTCCTTCGACCAGCTCAAGGCGTGCCTCGTCAATCCTCCTCTCCTCAGCAAACCGATCCCTGGCGAACCCCCTTACCTCTACCTGGCAGCCTCCGAGCAGACCCTCAGTGTAGTTTTAGTAAGGGAAGAAGACCGGGCTCAGAAGCCCATCTACTATGTCAGCAAAGTGCTTCGGGACGCCGAGCTCCGGTACCCGAAGACTGAGAAAATGGCCTATGCCCTGGTGATGGCCGCGAGAAAGCTTCGCCCGTACTTTCAGTCCCATTCGGTGGTCGTTCTTACCGACCAGCCGCTGAAACAGGTTCTTCACAAGCCCGAGACTTTGGGTCGCCTTATGAAATGGTCGATCGAGCTGAGACAACATGATATAACTTATCAGCCTCGGACCGCAATCAAAGCTCAGGCACTCGCCGAATTCATAGTTGAGAGCACTATCCCCGAGTCCAGCCAAACAGTGAAGGGACCACTCGTCTGGTCGGTTTATATTGACGGATCCTCTTGCAACGAGGGAAGCGGGGCAGGGGTCATCCTGGCAGGCCCAGATGACTTTATCCTCCAATACTCCTTCCGTATAAACTTCAAAGCCTCGAACAACGAAGCTGAATACGAGGCGCTCATAGCCGGCCTTGGAATGGCCCGAAATGCAGGAGCACAACGCCTGCGGATCTTTAGCGACTCTCAGTTGGTCGTCAATCAGGTCCTCGACGAGTATGAAGCCCGCGATGACAGGATGGTTAAATACTTGGCGAAAGTCAAAAGCCTCATGGCACTGTTTGAGGAGGCCCTCATCGAAAGGATCCCCAGAGAAGAAAATGCTCAGGCCGACGCCCTATCCAAATTAGCCTCCTCTTCCCTTCAAGGCCTCGAACAGACTGTGTTGATAGAAGTCCTCCTGAAGCCGAGCATAGAGGACGATACGCTCGACTCCGTTGAAACATTGCCTGTCCTCCTCAAAGACAATTGGATGAAACCCCTCGTCGAATTTCTAAAGGACGGACTCCTTCCCGAAGATCCGAAGGAAGCACGGAGAGTAAGAGCCCGAGCCGAGCGTTATACACTAATCGGAGGCGTCCTCTATAAACTCTCTTTCACCTAGGTAGACGGACGACCCTACCTGAGGTGCCTCTCCCCCGGGCAAGCCAACTACGCCCTGCAAGAACTTCATGAGGGCATCGGCGGGGCCCATTCTGGCTCCAGAGCCCTGGCGCGCAAAGTGTTGAACTACGGGTATTTCTGGCCCACACTCTTCCGGGACGCCGAACGACATGTTCGGCAATGCAGCTCCTGTCAGAAGCACTCCGACATCCGACGCCTTCCACAAGCACCACTCGCCTCCCTATCAAGTCCGATCCCCTTCGCAATGTGGGGGATGGATTTACTAGGGCCGTTTCCGCCAGCCCCCGGACAGCTCAAGTTCCTAGTGGTGGCGATCGACTATTTCTCGAAATGGATAGAGGCCGAGCCCCTGGCCACGATTACCGAAAACAAGGTTGTTCAATTCTTCTGGAAGAGCGTGATCTGCCGATTTGGCGTCCCCAGGGTCCTAATTACCGATAACGGAACGCAGTTCACTGGGGCTGCCTTCTGATCTCTATGTGAAGACCTCGCCATACAACACCGATTCTCCTCCGTCTCTCATCCTCAGTCCAACGGCCAGGCCGAAAATGCCAACCGACAGATCCTCTCCGGCATTAAGAAAAGGTTAGACAAATGCTCCAAAGGCTTGTGGGTCGATCAGCTTCCCAACGTGCTCTGGAATTACTGCACCACGAAGCGGACCCCAACAGGCGAGAGCCCATTCAATCTCACCTACGGATCCGAGGCCATCATCCCCCTAGAAGTCGGGTTACCCTCTCCTCGCCTGATAGCTTATGAAGAAGAACAGAACGCTAAAGGGCTCAGAGAAAGTCTAGATCTGATAGACGAAATCCGAGAGAGAGCTGCCATACGCCAGCAAACTTACCGAAGAAGGATCGAGCTAGCGTACAACAAAAGAGTCCGCCCAACGGACCTCAAAGAAGGGGACCTGGTCCTCCGAAAGTAGGCCGTCTCGTTCCCAAGTCAGAAAAGCAAATTGGCCCCGAACTGGGAGGGGCCTTACAAGATTTTCAAAGAAATCCGCCCCGGCACATACAGACTAGAAGATCTCGAAGGCAGGGAGATTCCCAGGACTTGGAATGCCGACCATCTCTTAAAATACCGAGAGAGAGCAACAACGCCTCTCTAAGTAATTCGAGATGTCGAACCGTTCCTTTCCTGTTACTTGTAGTAATTTTCTTTTATTTTTTCTTGTAATAACGGCTAGCAACTTTAGAAGCAGCCGATCATTGGATATTAATAAATAAAGTTTTTACATATTCTTGCTACTGTTTACATCTCTCTGCTTTTTAACTCTTCAATCTAACGATGGTTCGGAGTCCAACACTTGGCTCGATTCTACTTCGCAAGTTTGCTTCTAAGTGGGCTAGAAGTAGTTCGCCATTCGGAATTGCTCCCACAACTGTTGAACTAATCTAACGATGGTTCGGAGGTCCAACACTTGGCTCGATTCTACTTCGCAAGTTTGCTTCTAAGTAAGCTGGAAGTAGTTCGCCATTCGGAATTGCTCCCACAGCCGTTGAACTAATCTAACCCAACACTTGGTCCGATTCTACTTCGGAAATTCGCTCCCAAGCAAACTAGGAGTGGTTCGACACCCGGATCACTTCCGCAACCGTCTAGCCGCTCTAGCAACAATCCGAGGTAAAGTCTCACACTTGAGCTTGGTAAAGTCTCACACTTCGCCATTCAGCTTACCTCGCGAGATTGCAAGAGTGGGCATCGGGGAGAAAGCTCGACACCACTGGCCGAACACTCACCTCACCGATCGACAAACAAGCAAGCAGCCGACTTAGAAGCCTCGGCGCAGCAAACAACAGCCATGATAGTAAAGAGCACACAGGTTCGGCAACAACATTTTATTGATAGATTGGATGCGGTACAAAGACGGATACAGCGGGATTACAAGTCGTTAAAAAGAAAACTACAATGCCGACATATTACACTTGGCTAAAAAAAAAAAAAATCCACAGAAGCTCTCGGAGTCGACGACTTCAGCGCTTTTTCGGGGTCGGGGCGTTCCGCTTCAAAGACACTCGAGAGTGACGACGCTTGTCTCCGGAGCGCGACCCCAAGCCAGCGAATTGAGACGTATCCTCGGTGCCGCTTCTAGTAGCCACTCCGACGGATGCTCTGCTCGACGAAATCACTACCGAGCTCTGCGCGTCCCCCGGACTAGAATGGCCGATCCGCTGACGGGTCGCCATCTCGTAGAAGGTAATGCCCCGATCACTCTCCGCGCGAGTGCACGACGTGCTTCGGACATTAAGTGGTCCCGAATGCGGCTTAAGACGAGCCACTTCCGCCTCCAACTCCGAGATCCGATCACGCAACGAGTCGTCTTTGATGTTAACTTCGAAACGAGGGGGTATCGCGGAGTCCGGAACTCCTGATCGACTGGCTATGAGCCACTGAAGATGGGTGACCTCGATGCTTTTATCCACCGTCGCTCTCTTCAGCGCTTCGACCTCGGCTGTCAACTGGACCCGTTCGGTCGTCAGCTTGGCCACTTCGGCTGTTAGCCCCTCGCCCTCCCTCCGAAGCTTCGTCTCTACGGAGTGCAGATGCTGTATCTCGGAAAGCAAGTCGTCCCTCTCCGCTGTTATTTTGGACAAATTATGACGGATGCATTTAATCCGAATCTCATTACTGAAAGCAATTGGCGAAAAGTCACCTTCTCCTGTGGGAGTCATGTTGGCGATTCGGCTCTCCAGACGACGAATTTCGATGTCTCGCCGGCCGAGGACGAGCTGAAGATGGTTCCGCTCACTTTCGGCTCGGTGCAACCCGAGCTCGACTTCATACAGCCGCTCTCGGCACTTGGCCAGACACAACCTCGTCGCCCCGAGGCCGGCCTCGGTTCGAGCCTCCTCGTCCGAGCGAATTGCCTCGGCATCTGGGTCAACCACCACGAGCTGAAAAAAGATCAAAGTAATCAGCAAAAAGATCGAACACTGCCGGAGCACCACACTTTGGAAAATTTCCAAAAAAAAACAAGAAACTTTCGAGACAAGAAGAGAATATTTGGCGAAAAAGGGGCGAAAGACGAAGATCCGAACACCGACAGTTGCAAAAATTTTCTTTTCATTCATTTCAAAAAGCAGTGGTGGTCAGTCCGCTATTAGGCGTTACAATGAGTGAAAAGAAAAGAACAAAAAACAAAACAAGAAAATGAGGAGCGGAGTCAAGGCGCGACCTCTTTCCCCAGGCGACGAGTTCGAGTGGGGGTCGACTTCTCCGAAGGGGACGCCATCGCCAGCGGAGTGATCGCGGTACTGGGGACCTCTTCAGTAACCCCGGCCCCGGCGTCGGCTTCGTCATCCCCCTCCTCCTCCTCTTCCCCTTCGGACTCAGGGTCGAAGCTCTCGACGTGGCCGGGGAATAGCCTCCACCCCGAGACGTCCACCTCGGGGTACTCCTTCGACACCCGGTCGATGGCAGCGGCGAAGGCCTTCGCCATGTTCTGGGCGAGGAACCCCTGCGCTTTCTCCAGGGTCGCATCCTCCACCGCCTTCACAGCCGCCGCCTTGGCTGCCTCTGCTTCGGCCAGCTGCTTAACCGACCCCTCCTTCTGGCGAAGGAGCTTGCCCTCCAACCTTGTCACCTCGGCCTCGAGGTGCACCATCCTCGCCGACCTGCCCTCGTGCTCGACGCGGAGTTTGTCGAGCTCGTTCAACAGCCGAGCTTTTTCGTTCCGAGCTTGGTCGGACTCTTGCTTCAGCTCCTTCTCCAGAGCTGTCAACCTCTCGGTGAGGTGGCCGAAGTGGACAATGATCTGTAGCAAAGAAGAACGAAGAGAGTTAGAAAAACTTGGGCTATGGGAGTACAATGAATCAAGGAAGCTCGAGGCTTACCGACACCGCCGAACGAGTGATCTCGATCACGTCGTCGCCCTCTCTCCTGGCCTCCATGGCGGCTCGGTCTTTCGGAGTGGCGAGGTGCTTGACGGCCTGCATGCTCGCCAGCGAGTTCCCGAGGAACCCATCATGCCTCCGGACTTGCCAGTCCGGAATGTGAATCCTCTTGTGCTCCTCCGTCAGGAGCTCCTCTCCTGCCACCGTCAGCGGCGGCGTCAGCATAGCAAGGGCGGCGGCGATGGGGAACTCGCCCACAGATGCTGGAGCTGAAGTCCCCGCCACGGTGACAGCCGGACTGTCGAGGACCTCCACCTCCTCAACAGAGGCCGCAATCCTCGGAGCCTTCGAGGTCGAGGGCAGCTTGGACGCAACCCTCTTGCGCTTCTTAGGCGCCTTGCTTGCGAGTCCTGCCCTGAGCGCCAGTACTGCGTCGTAGTCCATGGTTTCTGCATCAAAAGCAAAAATTGGTTAACACATTGAAAACAACAAGGAAGAGAGTACGGAAAATAAAAACTTGACGAGTGCCGCGTACTGGGATCTACGCGGCAGAGCCCTCCCTTGTAGAGGATGTCCTCCGTCAGCTCCCTCCAATCATACTTCGGCCGATCAAGGAGAATCCGGACCGCCTCTTCTTCTTCTACAGTGAGCTTCGGGATCGCCCTCGTCCTCTTCGGCACCCCTTCTATCCAGTTCGAAGGGATCGGCCAAGCCTCTCGACTCCGCACAACCAACCACTTCTTTCGCCAGTGCTTAATGGAGTCGGGGCATACGACGAGCCTGCCGCCGTGCCTCGGAGTCAAGTAATACCGGTACTCCGACTTAATCCCTTGGTGGAGCCGGTATAACGTCCGAAGCACATTCAGCTGCGTGCTCGATCCCCGCGGCCTGGCAGTGGAGAACGAAACCATTTATCACTCACCACGCGTTCGGCATGAGTTGGATGGGGCTGACCCCGAACCAACTCACCACGGTAACGGCGAACGCGTGGAGAGGTAGCCGAGCCCCGGCGATGAAGGCGTCGACCGGCCAGCAACACATCGTCACTGGCAGCGGCGAGTTGGCCCTAACTCCGGGGCCCGGCAGCATAAGCTCGTACTCCTTCGGGATGAGAAAGGAATCCCGGATCACTGCCAAATCCTCCTCGCGCAAGATCGACGCCGCCTCGTCCGCCTCCGTCGTCTCCCTCGCGGCGTTCTCCTCGAAGGACCTTCCCCTCCCATGGACGATCCGCTCGGCCTGATCCTCCGGGAGCTGCCTAACTCTATGGAGCCCTGTCAACGACCCTGGCAGTTGTCCGAACTCCCCCATCCTCTTCGGATCCTCGACGATCGAATCCTTGCCGAACACCTTCTTGCCCTTGGTCGGAGTCGGAGTCGAATCCTCGACGACTTCAAGGGAGGGCTCGGACCAAGAGACTTCTTCAGAGACAGAAGCAACAGACATAATTTATAAATTACCTTGAGGGAGATAGCCACCGGAAAACTTCGCCGGAATCAAACGTCGACCACCGGAAGAATTCGCCTGAGCACAAGAAACCGTCTAAGCAAAAGAGAGGAGAAATGAGAAATGAGAGAGGGGGGTGAGGATTTATAGAGAGGCGCGCTCCAAACGAGGTTAATGGGCCTGTACGACCGGCCCATTTACACAAAACGACAGAGCGACCTCAATCGTCGCCTTGCTAACCACGCCAAATCATGAGTTGCATTTAATGCGCGCCCCATCTTATGGAAGCCAAGAGGTCACCGCAATTAATAAACGTCCCATCTGTCAGAGTTGTCAGAAGTTGTCAGAGGTTCAGAAGGCACACAGTAGATACGAACTCCTATGACTAAAATGACAAGTTGTGGACCTCGGCACCAGCTGCCGTGCGTTCTTGACACCAACCTCGTTACGGGGAAAAATTCGAGTTCGGCACCCACTACCGAGCATTCGTGGAACCGACTTCGTTACGGGGGAAATACAAAGCTCGGCACCAGCTGCCGAGCGTTCTTGACACCGACCCTGTTACGGAGGAAAAATCAAGCTCGGCACCCACAGCCGAGCGTTCGTGGAACCGACCTCGTTACGGGGGAAAATTCGAGCTCGGCACCAGCTGCCGAGTGTTCTTGACACCGACCTCGTTACGGGGAAAAATTCGAGTTCGGCACCCACTGCTGAGCGTTCGTGGAACCGACCTCGTTACGGGGAAAAATTCGAGTTCGGCACCCACAGCCGAGCGTTCTTGACACCGACCTCATTACGGGGAAAAATTCGAGTTCGGCACCCACTGCCGAGCGTTCGTGGAACCGACCTCATTACGGGGAAAAATTCGAGTTCGGCACCCACAGCCGAGCATTCTTGACACCGACCTCGTTACGGGGAAAAATTCGAGTTCGGCACCCACTGCCGAGAGTTCGTGGAACCGACCTCGTTACGGGAGAAATTCAAGCTCGGCACCAGCTGCCGAGCGTTCTTGACACCGACCTCGTTACGGGGAAAAATTCGAGTTCGGCACCCACTACCGAGCGTTCGTGGAACCGACCTCGTTACGGGGAAAAATTCGAGTTCGGCACCCACTGCCGAGCGTTCGTGGAACCGACCTCGTTACGGGGAAAAATTCGAGTTCGGCACCCACTGCCGAGCGTTCGTGGAACCGACCTCGTTACGGGGAAAAATTCGAGTTCGGCACCCACTGCCGAGCGTTCGTGGAACCGACCTCGTTACGGGAAAAAATTCGAGCTCGGCACCAGCTGCCGAGCGTTCGTGACACCGACCTCGTTACGGGGAAAAATTCGAGTTCGGCACCCACTGCCGAGCGTTCATGGAACCGACCTCGTTACGGGAAAAAATTCGAGTTCGGCACCCACAGCCGAGCGTTCTTGACACCGACCTCGTTACGGGGAAAAATTCGAGTTCGGCACCCACTGCCGAGCGTTCGTGGAACCGACCTCATTACGGGGGAAATTCAAGCTCGGCACCAGCTGCCGAGCGTTCTTGACACCGACCTCGTTACGGGAAAAAATTCGAGTTCAGCACCCACTGCCGAGCGTTTGTGGAACCGACCTCGTTACGGGGAAAAATTCGAGTTCAGCACCCACTGCCGAGCGTTCGTGGAACCGACCTCGTTACGGGGAAAAATTCGAGTTCGGCACCCACTGCCGAGCGTTCGTGGAACCGACCTCGTTACGGGGAAAAATTCGAGTTCGGCACCCACTGCCGAGCGTTCGTGGAACCGACCTCGTTACGGGGAAAAATTCGAGTTCGGCACCCACTACCGAGCGTTCGTGGAACCGACCTCGTTACGGGGAAAAATTCGAGTTCGGCACCCACTGCCGAGCGTTCTTGGCACCGACCTCGTGACATGCCGAACTCCCTCCCAGCACTCACTATTACGCCGAACTCGCTCTCCTCTTCGGAAAAACGCGCCGAACCGCATACGGACCTCTGCTCCCTAGTCGGCGAGCTCTAGAAGGGGTCGGAAGCGCGATACAAATGTATATGCCCCTCAACGAGGGGTGACGGCCCAGCCATTACACCAAAAAACAATTAAAAAATTCGAAGAGATAAGGAAGAACTCCTGGAAAACAATTATAAAGTTGGGGAGTACCTTCTCACTCTCAAACAAACAATTGTTGTCCAAAAATAATCTTCCAAAACCCCAGGACGTCGAAACGACACTTTCTTAAGTCAAGAGCATATCCCAACGAGAGGCTCTAGAGCGACTTAGAGTTCGATTTACTTGAAAAATCACCAAACCACCTCCTTCAAGATTCAAAACCTCCTATTTGGGCTCCGATACAACTCCTCTAGCCATTAGAACAATAAAACTACTCCTCAAAGGCTGATCAAGCTCAGCCTTCGGGAGTGGGCGGCTCGTGATATGGCTAAAAATGGGGTTTAATCGGGATTGTCCAAATCAGGCACGAATCTTGAAGCCTAGGGGTAAAACGGTAATTTCACTTTCTAATGGGTCTGAAGCGGGTACTGGTTCTCCCCCCCAAAGAACCGTTAACCCGCTAACGGATCCATCTCAACTGGGTGCAGGTTTCAACCCGCAATAAACCCGGTCCAGCAGGATAGGATTAGGGTTTCTGATTAATATTAATCAACGGCCCTGATTCATATCTATCCTTTCACTGGGGATTAGGGATTACATTCCTAATCTGTATACAAGGAGAATATTCCTTATCAGATTACAGGAATTACATTCCTAATCTACTCCCTAAGACGCCTATAAATACCCCCCATCCATCTCTATTAAGAGGTAATCAATCTTTCACCAGTTTTTGCGCTCTTTCATAGTCTTCCAGATTACTGACTTGAGCGTCGGAGGGTGCGTCGCCGGGAACAACCCCGGTGTCTCGCACTTTTTGCAGGTGTACGGCGGGATCGACGATCAAACCCCGACGAAACAGGTATACAGGTTTACTATTTAGTTTCCCTAAGAATCCACAAATACTATCTGTTTGCCCCCACACCAAATTTAGCGGCAACAGGTATCAAAATTATAAGGGTGAAACAACAAATATTATGATATGAAAATTATAAATAACTTGCAGGAGTAAAACAAAACATCATAGTAGTGTAATAACATATTATTGAAATAATGCGAAAACTAATTATATAGAAATAACTTACGAATTGAAGAAAAGTATAAATACCAATTTTTTTTTTTTTTTTGTTAAGTGGGTAGCCACCAAATGTAAGAGAAGTTAATAGCAAAACACGATGAAGTGGTATGAAATACTAACTCATGAAAAGATTCAAAATAAAGAAGAAAACAACAAGATAGTTGAGATTTAGCAGTAAATCCGCAAGTATGATAGATATAGAAATTTGTATAAATAATATAATACTAGGTTGTAAAATATTATAAAATAGTATAAGCTAGTACAAAATAGAATAGGGGTAAGTAAATATTATAGAAAACGAAGTAGGGGTTATCAAAGTAGAAAATCTCCTTCTGGTGTAGGTTCGCCTCGTTGGTATCCAACTATAGACTTGCCTCCTCGACCTCAAGTTGCAGAATTACCTCTACGACATCCGATTGCAATTTGCCTTCTGGACATTCAGTTGCAGACTTTGCCTCCCCGACGTCCAGTTGCAGTTTGCCTCCATTGACGTCTAGTTGCAGATTTGCCCTCTCGACATCAGGTTGCACCAAACGGGAGATGGAAAGATGTAATCTTCCATGTATATTTGGATATTGGGTGTTTAATAAAGTATGGTGTTATGTTTTGAAATCAGTGATATAAAAGTGGATGGAAAACTTGTAAATGAAGTAGGAGATTACAACGACAAAACATCAAAATAGATATATAGACTTTAAATATAGGATATACAAAATTTGTATTAATGAAAAGTATTTATGACATTAAGACGAAAATAATGTAAAGCATATGCACGAGCTGAAAATACAAATGAAAACGATAATTATGAAGTGTATGCATTTTATTGAAGAAGCATAAAACCAAAAAATTTATGAGTAGCGATTAATAGTAAAAGTGAATATAATCAAAACAAATTAGTAGACAATATGTAATAACAATAGTATCAAATGTAGACGATAAAATAAAATAGTATGTCATATTTATATGAATAAAATATTTCAATCTTGTTAAAATATACTGAAATATATAGGACAATATAAGATAATGGAAAATATAGTGTCACAAAATCGAATCATGTAAAATGAATTCACATAAGCAAAATTCATAAGCAAAATTCAAAATATAATAATAAATATAGAAAATAATAGTTGCAATATTAATTTAACAAATGGCGATAAAATACGTAAAGTAATAGCAATATAGACGGGTAAACATAAAGTGACATAAAAACATGAAGGATAAAATTTTAAGATTGAAAGACAGATAAAACGAGTTCAAAAGATCAATACTATCAAAGACAGACAAAATAATACATATAAGAAAATATTTATTTGAAATATATATTGAATATGGAAAAAGTACTATGATAAAATTTACGGAGAAAATTTTGAGAGGGAAGCGTGTCTACGTGTAATGTATCATGAATGATGGTTCAACCAACCACGCTTCCGCATGCCACTCTGAACTTAAGGGAAAATATACTCGCATACAATTTCACATCAATATATACGAGGAGTACATCATGAATGAAGGTTCAATAACTACTTCATTCACGACTCCAGCCATCCAATAGAAAAAAGGAAGAGAAAACATCAGTGTATTGAGCAACACAAATAGAAATCACTTACATTTAAATCTCTATAAACTGAACTCACACTTCTAATGTCCAACCTAATGTGTTGTCCTTATAAATTTGTACTATTTATTGAAGCGTAGCTCTGATACCACTCTATAACACTGCGAATTCTAAATAAGGCTGAATTCGAAGTTCCACAGGATCTTTTCACTTCATTTCGTACAATTTTAACTTTTATTTCAACAATAATTACATAAGAATCTTTTACATCAACACGCAGCGAAATAAATAAAATACAATAATAATAAATGTACAACTGTAACAAATTTAGCATTTAAGTAATCGACAAAATCAAACCATCTTTATATCTACTTGTAAACTCCAAGTCCTGCATATAAAACTGTGGGCACGTCAGTTGCTTACAACCGACGGAATATTATACACGGCCATCCTCGCTATGCCGAACAGTATAAAGATTCTTAAATACTTTAGCAAACACAAACTTGATCACAAACGAAGCTATACAGGGATGATGTGTCGGATTTATATACAAATATTTGTACTCATTTACCTATTAAAATGGCTTGTTTTCGCTGATATTGTCTTTAATTCATCTTATTTCTATATGATTTCATTTAATTAATTATTTTTGAAGAAATAATATTTTTGAGGCAAAAAGTAAAGAATTGGTGAAAAAATCAACAAACAAAGTAAAATAATTAATTTATCGATTTTATTGTTTTGTTGAGTTAAAATTGCGACGAATAATTTGTAAAAGGATTTTTATACGCGAATTTGATTTATAGTTAGTTTAATTAATTTTAAACTAATTAATTTTATTTTATTTAAAAATTCTAATTTTTGGTATTATTTTGTGTACGCAGAAGCACGTGGGTGGCAGAAAAAGAAGAAAAGAACGAAAGAGGAAGTAAATAAAATTCTGGGTTATAAAAGAAATGAAATAAAGAAAGTGGGAGGACTAATCTGCAAAAAGTGCAAACCCTAACTCCTTCCCGTTCTCTATATATACAAAGCAAAGAAGAGAAGAAAGTCGGAGGTGACGGCTGTACAATAACCCAAAAGAAAAAAAAAAGAAAAAGTAAGGGAGAGAGAGAACGAGCGCGAGTTCCAAGGCAAACAATGCTGTGCGGG
Source organism: Hemerocallis citrina (assembly GCA_017893485.1). Classification (NCBI taxonomy): domain Eukaryota; kingdom Viridiplantae; phylum Streptophyta; class Magnoliopsida; order Asparagales; family Asphodelaceae; genus Hemerocallis; species Hemerocallis citrina. The sequence goes on from CM030363.1 coordinate 49,901,773, forward strand.
CAGTAAGGATTGCACCTTCTTCAAGTGCAAATTCAGAAGTGCACCCGACAGCTGGCAGCCCCTGACTCGTGCGGGATTCAAGGAAGCTGACGTGGACATCTTCTTCTCCTCCTCTGGCGTGTTGAACAAACCAAAAAGAAGAGACCAGAGCTCTGGCGCGCTGACCCAAGACGACAGAAGAGCAGACATCGACGTGACATCTGGCAGGACAGGACAAGTGCAGCAGGCGTGCTGACTCAGCGACGCTCCTGTGCATCGACAGCGACAGGCGACAGCGACAGGCGACGTGACAGGTCGATCTGACGCGCCGCAGTGCTGACGTGGCACGCAGCGCTGACTTCGACGCGTTTTCTGAGGTTGCTGGGTTCGGTATTTGTGAGAGGGTGCATACATAATTTTTTTATTATAATTTTTTTTTTTACTTCTTCTTGTTTAAATATTTGTAGATGCAACCCTAACATTTTATTAATTGCAAAACAATCATGAACTGAATTTATTATTTTTCTAGAGGCTCAGGTGTAGCCAAGTTTTGAACACAAATTTTAATTCCTTCTTATTTCTCTAATTTTCTGATTGTGTTTTAATTTTTATTATTTATGCATACAACATGGTGGATAGACATTTGTATGATTTTTCAAATCACAAAGAGACCGAACAGGTAATTTGTGATTAATAAAAATTAAGACCGTATATTGGAGGACGTGACCGTTAAGAAATCCAATTTTTCAATTAATAATTTGGTGGATAGACGAATGATTAATTGAGAATAATTTTTAGACTACGTTGATAGAGTGGTTAATATCTTTAGGATTTTGGTCGACAATTGGGAAAGATAATATTTTTATTTATAAGGAATTATAATTTGTGTGTGTGATAAACGAGGTGAACCAAGAGCCCTAGAACAAATTTTACCCTTAACAAATTAAAAGAGCTTCATAGTTTCACAGCCCTCTCCCTCTTCACCAATTTAGTTAGATTAAATTAGATTAGAGTAATTTAGTTATTTTATTATTCATAAAATTTAATCTTCCAAATAGTGATTCATCTAGCGATATTGGTACTCAGTAAAATATCTAGTTCCTGTGGGTTCGACACTCTACTCATCTATCTATATTACATGTGCGATTTTGTACACTTGCAAATATCAACATCAAGTTTTTGGCGCCGTTGCCGGGGACTAGTTATTCTTTTATTGATATTGAAAATTGCTAGATTGTTGCTAATTTGGATTTTTTGTAATTATTTTTATTTTATTATCATTTTACATCTTTATTTTCTTTTGACTAACTTTTACTTTTTTTTATTTTTCTTATTTTAGTTTTTTTAGTTTTTCTATTTTTTTTCCTTTTTCTTTTTCGATACGTACATTTCAGGACATACAGTGCATTATCATGGCGAACGATGAGAACAGCCCTTTGAGAGATTACGCTATGCCCTCAATTTATGAGTCAAGCATAAAGAAGCCGGTTATTGAAGCTAACGATTTTGAAATTAAACCGGCGATGATTTTAATGATTCAACAGACTGTTCAATTTTGGGGACTACCACACGAGGATCCTTACGCTCACATTGCAGATTTTTTAGAAATTTGTGACACTTTCAAGCACAAAGGTGTATCAGACGATGCAATTAGACTGAGACTTTTTTCTTTTTCCCTACGAGATAAGGCGAAGGCTTGGCTACATTATCTACCACCAGGTAGTATTACTACTTGGAAGGGACTTGCACAAAAGTTTCTAGCCAAGTATTTTCCACCAGCAAAGACCGCAAGGCTAAGAAATGACATTTGCACATTTACTCAATTCGAGACCGAGTCTTTGTATGATGCATGGGAAAGGTTTAAAGAGTTATTGAGAAAGTGTCCTCATCATGAACTACCAAAATGGCTGCAAATGCAAATATTTTATAATGGTTTGGGAGTTACACATAGATCTATAGTTGACGCAGCAGCTGGTGGTGCACTAATGAGCAAAACTTACCAAGCAGCCTATGATCTTTTAGAGGAGATGGCATCAAATCATTACCAGTGGTCTTCAGAGAGAACGATGCCAAGAAAAGTGGCTGGAATTTTTGAACTTGATCCTTTTTCTACTTTAAATGCAAAAAATAATATTTTATATAAACAAGTAGAAAATATAAATTTTAATGTTATGCAATCTAATATGAGTTGTGATCTTTGTACAGGAAATCATTCAAGTTCAGATTGTCAAGTGGGGAACCCTTTTGCTCCATCAAATGCCGAACATGAAAATTTTGTGTCAAACTTTCAAATGCAAAACAATCATTATGCAAACACATACAATTCAGGATGGAGAAATACCCCCAATTTTTCATGGAACAACAATCAAGAAGCAGTTATACACCCTCAAAATTTTTCACAGGAAGAAAAGAAGCCGACGCTTGAAGACATGCTTATGCACTACATGCAAAAGACAGATTTGGCAATCCAAAATGTTACAAAATCAACTTCGGTTTCCATTCACAATTTTGAGGTACAAATTAGTAAATTTTTAAATATTATTAATGACAAAACTGCAGGAACATTACCAAGCAATACAGTTGTCCATCCCAAGGAGCATGTTGAGGCTATAACACTAGGAAGTGGGAGGACAATTGAGCAACCACAAGAAGAAAATGAAGAACAGAAAGTGGTTGAAAAGCAAAGTGAGATTGAACAAATTGTGGAGGAACAAATTCAGCATGAGCAAGTAACTTTTGATATTTTTAATTCCATAAATTTTCTTCCTGAAGAACAGTCATCTATTCAAGTAAGTGAAACTTATTTAATTGTGGGCGAGGAACATAAGGCTAAATTTGAAAAATCATCAATTGAAGTATGTCCAACAAATTTAACAACTTTTGAAACCGTTAAAGAAAATATTTTTGAAAATGTTATGTGCTTGGATGCTGAACCTTCAATTTATTCATTTTTGCAGCATATATTTAAAAAGGTGGGGGAATCAAAGACAACATCATCAAGAAGGAAACGCCTCAAATTGGAGCTTGAACCCGATCCACATCTGAAGAGAAAAATTAGAAAGGATGTGTTAATGTTGTTGGATCTTGGCGTTACTTAACTATTTCACCCCCATGTCTGGCTGAAGACTTAAAACTTAGCGCTTCTTGGGAGGCAACCCATGTTTTATTTTATTGCATTCAGTTTTTATTATCTTTTAGTTTATTTTATTTTAATTTTTGATTTTATTTTGTAGGATTGCATCAATTTTGAAAGTCGCAAAACGGAGCTGTTTTGAACACCTGCATTGATGGCTGTTTTCGAGCAGTTTAAAGTCAGAATCTGGAAATGTGATTCAAAGAGAAGTTGTAGACAATTGTCTTAGCTTTCCAGCAAAAAAAAAATTCAGCCCATTTCGACGTCTACAGCTCCAGATATCGCCAAAATACTGAACACTGCGCGTGCAGAAATTCAAAGACGGATCAGGGGAGATATTCTAAACTTTTTGCATTCTTTTTGTTTTTCTTTTCCTTTCCCATTGAGGACAATGTGAGATTTAAGTTTGGGGGGAAGGTTTACAAATTTATTTTTATTTTTATTATTTTAGAAAAGAAAAACAAAACAAAAGGATTTCAATTGGGCTCACAATTACACTTTTGAGTTCTTTATGGTGATAAGCATAAAAGACAATTTTTTTTGGTATAAACAATTTTTTTTATAAAGCAATATTAAGCATACTTATTTACTTTAGGATTATTGAGTTTCAAAATTCCTTACAAAATTGTGTGGGTCATGCTATTATACATAAAAGACAAATGTGATGCTTTTTCTTGTGATTATCCCCTTTGATCTAGTCCTAAACAGAGTTTAAGTAAATAGAGTAATAATGAAAAAAAAAAATTTGAATAAAGTCAATCTACTCCAATGTTTTGAGTTGCTTAGTAACTAGGGGTATTCATCACAAATGTTTACTTTTACGTAAAACGGCAACTTGAAATATGAGTATGCAAAACACTTTATGTTTGTGACTTGTTGAGTAACCGGGTGAATTCATCACAAATGATTTGCATTCGCGTCAAAAGGCAAGTGACAACTTAAACAAGAGACTAAAAAAAAAAAAAAAAAAAAAAAAAAAAACCTCTAGTTTGCTACTCGGTTTGTAGTAGAGAGAAGGGATAATCACAGATTGAGTTGTTGCATACTATAATTACATTAATTGCAAGACAAATGCGATTTTTTTTTGGGAATTATGAAGAAATAATTGCACTGGAGAAAGTGGGTATGCTTAGTTTTACTTTATTTGCAATTGTTTATATTTTTAATTGTAATTTTGATGCTTACATGATGAGATTTCTTGGTGTGATGGGTTGAGCCTGCTCTTATTATTCCCTTGTTTATGATTCTACTTTTTGCTCGAGGACAAGCAAAATCTTAAGTTTGGGGGTATTTGATGTGTCGGATTTATATACAAATATTTGTACTCATTTACCTATTAAAATGGCTTGTTTTCGCTGATATTGTCTTTAATTCATCTTATTTCTATATGATTTCATTTAATTAATTATTTTTGAAGAAATAATATTTTTGAGGCAAAAAGTAAAGAATTGGTGAAAAAATCAACAAACAAAGTAAAATAATTAATTTATCGATTTTATTGTTTTGTTGAGTTAAAATTGCGACGAATAATTTGTAAAAGGATTTTTATACGCGAATTTGATTTATAGTTAGTTTAATTAATTTTAAACTAATTAATTTTATTTTATTTAAAAATTCTAATTTTTGGTATTATTTTGTGTACGCAGAAGCACGTGGGTGGCAGAAAAAGAAGAAAAGAACGAAAGAGGAAGTAAATAAAATTCTGGGTTATAAAAGAAATGAAATAAAGAAAGTGGGAGGACTAATCTGCAAAAAGTGCAAACCCTAACTCCTTCCCGTTCTCTATATATACAAAGCAAAGAAGAGAGAAGAAAGTAGGAGGTGACGGCTGTACAATAACCCAAAAGAAAAAAAAAAAAGAAAAAGTAAGGGAGAGAGAGAACGAGCGCGAGTTCCAAGGCAAACAATGCTGTGCGGGCAGTAAGGATTGCACCTTCTTCAAGTGCAAATTCAGAAGTGCACCCGACAGCTGGCAGCCCCTGACTCGTGCGGGATTCAAGGAAGCTGACGTGGACATCTTCTTCTCCTCCTCTGGCGTGTTGAACAAACCAAAAAGAAGAGACCAGAGCTCTGGCGCGCTGACCCAAGACGACAGAAGAGCAGACATCGACGTGACATCTGGCAGGACAGGACAAGTGCAGCAGGCGTGCTGACTCAGCGACGCTCCTGTGCATCGACAGCGACAGGCGACGTGACAGGTCGATCTGACGCGCCGCAGTGCTGACGTGGCACGCAGCGCTGACTTCGACGCGTTTTCTGAGCTTGCTGGGTTCGGTATTTGTGAGAGGGTGCATACATAATTTTTTTATTATAATTTTTTTTTTTACTTCTTCTTGTTTAAATATTTGTAGATGCAACCCTAACATTTTATTAATTGCAAAACAAACATGAACTGAATTTATTATTTTTCTAGAGGCTAAGGTGTAGCCAAGTTTTGAACACAAATTTTAATTCCTTCTTATTTCTCTAATTTCCTGATTGTGTTTTAATTTTTATTATTTATGCATACAACATGGTGGATAGACATTTGTATGATTTTTCAAATCACAAAGAGACCGAACAGGTAATTTGTGATTAATAAAAATTAAGACCGTATATTGGAGGACGTGACCGTTAAGAAATCCAATTTTTCAATTAATAATTTGGTGGATAGACGAATGATTAATTGAGAATAATTTTTAGACTACGTTGATAGAGTGGTTAATATCTTTAGGATTTTGGTCGACAATTGGGAAAGATAATATTTTTATTTATAAGGAATTATAATTTGTGTGTGTGATAAACGAGGTGAACCAAGAGCCCTAGAACAAATTTTACCCTTAACAAATTAAAAGAGCTTCATAGTTTCACAGCCCTCTCCCTCTTCATCAATTTAGTTAGATTAAATTAGATTAGAGTAATTTAGTTATTTTATTATTCATAAAATTTAATCTTCCAAATAGTGATTCATCTAGCGATATTGGTACTCAGTAAAATATCTAGTCCCTGTGGGTTCGACACTCTACTCATCTATCTATATTACTTGTGCGATTTTGTACACTTGCAAATATCAACATCAAGGGACTATCATATTGATGTCGTGTTGTGCTGTGCACTTAGTCCTTAATGTAGTTGTTTACATTATATGACACTAATGTTCACTTGTTCAGAGTCTATGCAGCCCATACTACATAGGTCCGAGGGTAAGCTCTTAATCGTTCTTCATCTTGTAGGGTTCAATCCATCACTATGACTTAAACTAGTACGGTAACTGCAGTAAGTATCCTAGGTGTTCTATGAGTTACGAGCCCACGTCTAGGCGCCCTGGATAGAACCCCATGCACTGACACACGACTCGTCATGCAGGCATCCTGTGGTCAATTCACCTCCTACCATAGACATGGTACCAACCGTAGTCATTAGATCACCCCATAAGCATCGCCACTGGGACGGTACTCTGGAGTAGTATCCATGCCCTATTCATGACGCATCATGGGACATCCTGTGAATACTCTCACGCCGCAAATCCAATGGCCCTCATACTCATGTTTTTCTCTTACTTTCATCATATCTCCACTATGTATCTAATTCTTACAATTTTGTTTGTTTTAAAAGAAAATCATCACAACCAAGAGCTAGCTTACCCTACCGGACTTAAACCAAAACAAAAGAGACAATCAGTCTACCTAGCTACTTCTCAAGAGACGCTCAACCCTCAACGGTTAGCTCTCAAAATCATAAATAAAACTACCGGTCACTAGGGTCTCGCCTAACCTCTAGATTCCAACAACTATCTCTTTCTAGAGATCAACAATAAGTCGTAATCAATCTCAATATAATCTTTCATTTTCTTTATTCATATCTCTTTCTCAAAAACATTTCTTTTATAATCTCACAATATGAGAACAATTCAATTCAACCTCTTTATCAATTTCATCATTCATACCCTTGTGTGCATTTCAAATGATCTTAAATCAAGTATTAATAATCATGAAATCCCACTAAGAACAATCCAAGTGAATTACAACTTTCATTTCTCTTAAAATAAACAATGGTCACTTTTTAATTGACAAAAATCGAGTTCTTTCAACAATATTCAATGTAAAAATTCTCTTTTAATACTCCCAAAATATCCCAAATATTGTAGAATTAATTTTCAGAAAGTCTAAACAATTTTAGAATAATAAATATATTTTTTCTGAATTTTTGTCTCATTTAAATCCCTCAAAATACAAACAAAAATTCAAAAAAGATTAAAAGTTGAACACCAGGTTTCGAACCCATGAAACCCAAGCCAGACCCGCACATGAACAGTAATGTTCCCAAATCCCACCCGCTGACCACTAGTGACAGGGTGTCTAACCGATATAGAAGTAACTTATAACATACTTGTGCTCCAGGTTTTGGATTTGAGTATAAACTCACATTTCCAAAAAATAAAGTCTTCAAAGAGACTCGAACCCAGGCCCACTGCTCCTCTGAGCTACAGTAACATACTTCTGATGTACCCAAAGACCAGTAAGTCCAAGAGCACTTATTGTTATGAAAATAGTTACATACTTTTTCCTTATACCACACTGTCGTTTATTTTCTTTTAATAAATACAATCTTGAATCGATTTGTACTTTTATAAAATATAATTAATTTTTCCAGAATGCTTTTCTTTAAAAAAACAGTATCGTACATGTTTTTAAATTCATAAATTTATTTTTGCAATATAATAAGATCTTTTTTAAAATAGCATAAAACACATATAATCAATTTTTCCAAAACAAAATGTTGTCTTTCATCCAAATTTTCTTTATAAAATTTCTATACTCATAAAATAAATATTTTTGAGGTTAGAACCGCACTTCTTTGCCACATTAGCATCCAAAAGTCGTTTTGTATTATTTGGGACTGCTATTAATTTAACATGCATCAAATCTCACTCTAGCAATTTTCTAAATAATACATCATTTTCACTTCTTAGTTTAACAAGCATTGCAATCGTTTATACAAATCACAATATTAGATTAACACATCATGACCTAGAACAATCAAAATTAAGTAATCTACAACTCCCATGCCAATCAAAATTTAACAAATTAATTTCTACAATATCTCGCATGCAATTTTGTACTCCAAATATTAGAAAGTATTTTAGAAACACCCACCCAAAGAATTTGTAATTGTACTCAAATGAACTCCTAGAATAAGAGCACCTAGAAACTCCGATAGGTTGTTTCGAAATCCGCGCGCAAGCTCCAACTCCATCAATTTCATTTCGGCTAGCAACATGGACAACCCCTTCATTCCTCTATTCGGCATGCACACACTGAAGGCTTCCCCCACTTCAAATGCATTCATAACTATGTGTGTGTGTGTGTGTGTGTGTGTGTGTGTGTGTGTGTGTGTGTGTGTGTGTGTGTGTGAGTAGGTGGAGACAAAAAGCAAATGGAGTTGGTCTGGGGGTTTGCTTTTGCTTTCAGGTAAGGACGGAGAGAAAGAAAGAAGAAATGTGTAGGAAATTTGGATTAATATATGTATATATATATATATATATATATATATATATATATATATATATATATATATGGGTAAAAGGGATATGAGCAACTTGCTTATTTAGTAAATGAGCAATTGATATGTGGCATGCATGTGATACATTGGACAACTAACACTTTTAAGGATTTTCCAATCACATGTATGACACATCACCAATTGCTTATTTACTAAATGAGCAAGTTGCTCATACCCCTTTTTCCCTATATATATATATATATATATATATATATATATATATGTATGTATGGATACATTCAATTGTCTGGTGGATTTAAAAAAAGGCAAAAGAAGCTTCCTTGGATTGGGTATTGGGGTTTCGGCAGACAAAGAAGGAGAAGAGAGATGAAGGAGAGTTGTGTAGAGTATAGGTATAGGTGTATATATTTGTATGATGGATTGGATAAAGTAGCACAATGGATTAGTAATGAATGCGATTTGGGGCCCAGCTTTTGCTTTTTGATTGGCACAGAGAAGAAAAAGGGAATGTGGAAGAGAAGAAGTGTGAAGGGGGTATTAGTAGAATATTATAGGAGTAGTTATAATAACTACACTCTATGAACACAATCCACTCATCGACTATCTCCACTCACACAATTAAAAATTTTCATTTTTCCCTTCTCTCTAAAAGGCAGCCGGTTTTCCCTCCTTCATACCCCAAAACACGTGCACGTGCATGCACTAATGCACACTCTTCCTCAAATTAATTATTTTTTAAAAAACATAAATTGTATATATACGTAATATGTATGTAAAAATTATTTTAATTATAATTTATAATGTTTCATGCTCAAATATAATATATACACACTCCAAAATATATTTTGAAAATAAATACGCTTAAGCACTCGCACCGAAAGAAACACGTGCGTCGCACGTAAAATATCAAAAGTGCGAAATTCGACGTTATCAATAGAAAAATGTTAAAAATAATAAAAATTCAATATAAAAAAAATTTATTTATGAATTTTATATACATTCCACGACGTAGTCACTATGTACGTAGGAAACACGTGCAATATACGTAAATAAGCATTTTGATGAAAATGCAGGAAAAATGAATTTCCATTTTATAAAATGGATTTAAATACATAAAATAAATAATTTAAACACAGAAAATATCACCCGTAGCAGTGGAAACATATAATCGATACGTGCCTCAAAACACGTAAAAAGCACGTAAAACCGAGAGATCGAAATTTAATATATTTTAGTTGATCCAAATAGGATAAAATCAATACAGAAAATGCTTAAATAGTCAGAATCCAAAATACGTAGTGAAAATACGTTACAAAATACACATGCGTAACACACGAGGGAAAAATTATCATTTCCAATTTTGCGGGGTGTTACACCGTCACATGGAGTGTCAGGGATTTTACACTATCTTCGAAGCGTTGAAAACCCTCCTTGTCCCTTTCTTCTTCACCTTCAGAAAGCACTCTCTCTCTCTCCTTGAGCAACTTTCCTTTCTTGGCAAAACTCCAATCTTTTCCCCCTTTTAATCCCTCTAACTTCTTCCTCAAAGAGGCCTTGCGAAAGCTATAAAGCCTCCCTTCTAACAACTCGCATACTACCACCAAGTAGCTCCTCGGAATCCCCCAAAGATGAGCTGAAAACGGTTCCCTTTCTCTTATCATTTTGATAGTACGGTGGAGTGAACTTTTTTGTTCTTCTTGGCCTCATTACCCAAACTAGGAAGCTTGGTTTGACCCTTGGACTCTTTTGAGGGCTCTGGATCTATGGGAGAAGCAAGGATGATACACTGGGTTTCTGGTTCCGACCGCCTTCCCTGAGTTGACCGGACAAGATCACGGTGAGCTTGCTCAAACTCATGGGCTCCATCAATCGATGATTCAATTTCTGGGATGACCACCTCTTTGTAAGTCAGCCCGTCCCTAGGTGAGAGATGGTTAAGGGTTGTGGGATTAGGTTGAACCACCACCTTAGACACCACTGTATCGAGAGCAAATCTAACCAGATATGCCTCTTTGAAGGTGTGAAATTTAGCGAATCTAGGCATAAGTCCAATGTCGGGGCTTTTGATAAGCACCTAGCTGATACAAGCTCTGATTTCTTAATAGTTTTGGGATCAATCTCCACTAATGAACCGAATTCTCTCACAATTTCGTTGAGAGTTTCCTTCCTCCAACAGTGGAGAGGGATATTATGAATCCAAATCCAAAAGGAATCCCCTTGATGGATTTCAGCTCCGAAATTAGGTGACCAATTTGAGAAAAGCACTGTGAAATGGCCAAAGTCCATCACCCCCATAGAGGCCACATCATCGAGTTTCTCTATTGAGGGGAATGACACTGGAAATTGTAGATGGCATATCTTTTTAACCACCCATTCCTTGTGACACACCATCGGCCACTGCACCATTAGGGCCTCTAACAGATGATTTTCAGACAACCTCCCTGCCATGATCAGGGTGAAACCACACCATTTCCGCAACCAATTCTCTTCTTGTTTGATTATAGCAAGACTGATTGTTCATTAAATTGATTTGAGCGGGATTGTCCGGCGAGCATCCCCTCCTGACATGTAACCCCTGTTTCCCCAAAAATGTATTTTCCGTGTATTTTCTGTATTTAAAATTTTTGTAAATTAGTTTTCCGCTTAATTGTTTTTGTTAAAATGTATTGTCGGATCTTCTATTTAAAATTTATTTTTGATCAATAATTGTATTCTTAACAAATTTTCTATGATTTTATATTTTAGTACAAATCTTATTATTGTTATTATTACTTTTAGTATTACTACTACTATTATTATTATTGATTTGTTTTTATTATTATTATTAATATTTTTATAAAGTCCAAATTGTATATTTTTATTATTTGGTTATTTTATTTTTACCCTATAACCCGTTTTAAACCCATTTAGGCCAATACCCATTAATATCCAACCCTACCTTGTTTACACTAAAACCCAAACCCGTTATTTATTTAAACTCGTCACCCATCAGCCTACCCCTACCCGTTAACAACCTAAACCCTATTTTACCCAGCCTATATATTACACCCCTGCATCCCTCAGCCGTTTCGTCTCCCCTATTCAGCCGCCCCCTGCCTCTCCCTTCTCCTCCCGCTCTCTCTTTTAACCCATATTTTACCCATGCAGCCGCTCTCATCAACCCTCCCGACCTAGCCTGTGCTTCACTCAGGTCCCAAAGTCAGCCCCCTGATCGCCCTGTGCTCCTTCCTATTTGTCGCGACAACGGACAACCGCGACAGCAGCCAACCCCTGCGTTGCGCCGCCCCAGCCTAGCCCCACTCTCCCCTGCGTCGTGTGGCCAGCAGCAGAGCCAGCCATGACTCCACAGCTCATCCCGATGCTCCCCCGTGCTCTTCTTGTCACGCAGCAGCAGACAGCCGCTGTGCACCTTCTGACAGTCTCCCCTCTCCGGCCTCCCGCCGTCACGCCAGCCGGTGCACCGCCGGTAGCCCTGCCCCATCCGCCGTTCTCTCTCCCTCTCTTCCTCGTGTTCTTGGGGTTAAGTGTGTGTGCGTGGTTATTTCGTTTGTGGATTGTGTGTTGGATCTCGGGTGATTGTGGTGGGTGTGTTCTCGTTGGTTCGTTCGAGTTCGTGTGTTTGTTGGACCCATTAGTTCTGTGGTGTTCGTGTGCTTGTGGGTGTAGTCATTTTCATGATTGTGTTCGTGGGTTTTACTCGTTCTTGGGTTCAATTCGTTCGTTTATGGTGTTCGTGCCCGGGAATCCGTTCCCATTATTCTTGCTCTTTGCTCCGTCCCGTCATCGTCTCTCAGGCAAGTAACTTGTACTCAATTCCTTTGTATGATACAAGTCATAAATACTGCTTGTAGTGTAGTTGGGTTCTAGAGTTAACTCGTGTGTGTGTTATCTTTGATGAGTATTGTCTCTATAGTTCTATTGACCATAGTTTCCTCACGACACAAAATTTGACCTGAAACAACTTAGGTTTGACCATTCTTGATGTGATCATATATGTGAGTTATTTGTGAGATTCGTGTGTTTGTTTGGATCCATGTGATATACTTGTTGTGGACATATCGTATACCCAATTTCATGATGTTTGGACACTGAGTAGACTCTATACCATGTTTGATTGTGATTGGAACAAGTTTCGTATGATTTATGTTGTTTGTTGTTAAAGGAAAATTTGTATTTTGTTAGTGATCAGTTTTGATTGGTATTTTAGACTATATTAAGGTCAGTATCTTAATTTCAGTATTAAACATAATTTTTAGAGAAATCCTTCTTCTTTCCAACCTCTCTAACCTTGATCGATTTCGTTTTTGTATGTGTAAGATATGATTGTTTTACTACAGAGGTGTATTTCATTTCCAAATTTCGTTTCTTGATGATTTTGATGACTAAACTATTTTTATGCTAGTTCTAAACAAATTATTTTGATCTGAAATTTTGGTCAGTATTTCTATATCTATTTAGGGATTACCCAGAATTTTGGTGGATTTTATTAATGAGTTTTATATGCCATTTCATGCTTGTTTATAAAAACTATACTTGCTGAATTTTGCTCGCTGTTCTGTATAGATTTGTATTTTAAACCTAATTCCTTTTCCTGTATGAAAAACATTTATGAAATATGAAAGTTAGCTTATTTTGTCTATTTTCTTCTCTCTTTGGCGGATTTGGATTTTGTTTTACGGTTTGCGAGGGTACAGCAGTGTTGGAATTCCAGATTTGCCAAACTATCGTTCCTTGATATTTTTTGATTTTTTTTGTCTAAACTAATCTTACTGGAAAATTATGAAACTTTATATTCTGATACTGGACATATAGAGGAATACCCCATATTTTTTCTGGATTTATTTGAGGTGTTTTGATGCTGTTTTCCTGACTTTGAATTCGATTTAATGATTTCTGGCTAAACGTATTTTCTGGATTCAAATCAGTTTTGAGTTATGTTTTTGTGAAACACTATATGGCTTATTTATATTCGATGAATTCGATCGGGAGTCTAATTTTTAGACCTTTTGATGGATTTAGATTCGCATATTCGTAACACCGGGAATCACTGTTTTACTGCAGTTTGGTCTTGCTATCCTGAACTAGAAATTTAGTTATCTTATAGTTTTGTGTGTTATCTTTCACCCGTACGTGTTTATCTTGCAACTTGAACTTGTTACTTGTTCATGCCATGCTATTCTTTTCCTTTTTTATGACACGTACATATATGTTTGCTAATAATAACAAATAACCAAGCCAGGGTTAAAGGAAAGATCTAGTAGTGGACAATATATGAGCCTGTACTCGGAAGGAGACTTGTGTTTCCTGTACGACATGTTGCCGATCAAGTTTACCGATCAAATTAATTTCTGTTACCGATCAAGTTACCGATCAAGTTTACCAATCAAGTTACCGATCAAGTTTACCGATCAAGTTACCGACCAAGTTCTGTGATTCTGTGATACCCAAGTACATGACCTATAGAATCTTCTATGAAATCTAAAGCGAAACTGTTTGTTGTAGCAACCATGTAGTAAAAGCTGGAATGCATGAAGTGCCACCTACATAGTAATCACTACAAGACTTGATACATGACACTTGAACATGATACATGCTTACTTGATACTTAATCCTTGACACATGTTACCTGTACTTGATACTTGTTCGCTTGATACTTGATACTGGTTACTTGTTTACATGATACTTATTCACTTGACACTTGACACATGCCACTTGTTCTTGTTCATCTTGCCATGCTAGTATTCTATTTTGTTATCATATATATTTCATGTTATTAGTTAGTTTTCCCCTTGTACTTGTATCTTGCATTACAAGCAGCCTGTAACTTGCAATTGATGGGTACCTTGTTTTCTCTTTTCATCTTTTCTGCAATTTATTAAATTACAGATTTTGGAGAACAACTGCCAGATGGAATAAGCGAGATGACATACTAAATGCTGGAGTTTTGCTATCACGATTTCTTGCTATTATTATTATTTTCTATTTTGAACAATTGTATCTTGTACTTGAATTTATTTGTATTTGAGCAATGTGACCCAGGATATTTGACTTATTCAGATCTGGATATATTTGAGATTAATATATTTTGGTTTCAAGTATTCTTATTGGTATTTCGATTCGATTATGCATGCTTGGTTGACTCTTTCGCTTCCGACTCTGATTATTCTTGTGAAATGTTGTAAAGATTCTTGAACAGTTTATGGATTATGAAAATCATTCGCTGGGCTTAGTCACGTATCCGTATTCCGTATCTTTTTGGAAAGCGGGGCGTGACATGACATCTTTAGACTAGGGTTAACAACTAAATTGGTACTGACATACGGCGTATGCCCCCATTTCAAACACTTAAGACACCGCACTCCTTCGTAAATTCTGCACGAATGTGACCCAGGTCACCACAGTTAAAGTAGGGAATGGGTTTCTTCTTACCCTTACTATAACTTTTGATAAGCTCATTCAGTAACACCTTCTTGACATTTGTTATGGTTGACTTGCTTTGAACTTTATTCCATCGGTTTTCTTCCAAATTCTGTGCACCATTATAAGCCTCAATAATGGGAGTAGGGACCCCGGTTGGCGTGGCTGGACTTCCCTGCGAAGCCCTTACAGCCACCGGTGCAGGTTGGGGGGCTGCACACCTGGTACTAGGGTAGAAGACTGTCGTTCATAAATGAGGTGGTGGTTAGCTGGGTTCTTGGGAGGTTGATGATTAAGGCTGTGTTTTGTGTAACACCATTCTTGTTTAGCTGTTGAGGAAAATGATACTGCAGGTGTTGATTATGAAATTCATGTCTATGATGTTGATGATGGCTGCGATGATGATGATAAGAGTTACGGTTGACCTGAACAGGACCTTTTGAGCTCCGAATCTACCAATGCTGGTCTCTAGGTGGGCTCTTCTTACGCCCATAGCGGTTTGCAGGAGAACCCACTCTTGGGGACCATCCTCTAAATGGTGGTGAGGACGGACAATGATGATGGTGTTGATAGACCCTATGCATCTGCAGATGATGGAATTCGGGGCTGCGCCTGAGTTCGTCCATGCCCTGTTTAGGGGACAAAGCACACCGGGAAGAACTCCTGGGTTCCTGTGGTGGTATACAGAGGTGATTGAGTCATCAATAGGTAGTGGCGGCGAGGCTGGAGTAGCTGTAGATGGCAGGGGAGAGGGGGGAGGAGGGGGGACCAACTCTTTTGGCCCGCACCCCCTCATTTCAAGCTAAAAAAGATCCATGAGAGGGTGAGAAGAAGAGAAAAGTGGGAGGAGAAAAGAAAAGGCAAGCCTGATGGAGCCAACTAGGAGAGGGGATGTGGGGGAGCAGAAGGCAGAGGGTGGTGTGGGTGGTAGAGAAGGAGGGGGGGAGGAGGGGGGCTCCCATTCTAATGAAAATTGTGCAAGTTTTCAATAAGTTACATGTACTTTTCCTCTCGGAGTATGGATTGTTGGCAGAAGCAACAGAACTATTGATGAGGAACAACTCTTGTCGTCTCCTTTTGACATTTGTTGGTCTTGTTCTTGTGTCTTTTGAGAGTTGTGATTTGCTAGTGTCAATCATTGTAAGGCACTTAGAATTTTGGCTGTAAGACTTGCGGTTTTTTAGATGTTTTTAATGCAATTGGCCGAGACTCTTTTGGAGTCTTATCCTTATTATAAAAAAAAATATATAAAACAATGTTTATTTTTATTTTTTTGCTAGGAAAAAGATTCTAAAACAATAACCTTTAAGCTAATATATCTATCTATACTATATTAATGGGAGAGTTGGGTTTCAAACAAACAAACAATTTTTTATTAATTGTTTTTCACCAACAAATCCGTGCGTCACACGCACACCTCCGATCTCCATTTATTACCACGTCACTGAGCTAAGCAGTGATAAATGAGAACGCCTTTGCGTAGGGTTTGGTCCTACAGCCATTGATTCGATGTTTATGGAGAATTTAGGTTCTCCACGTGTCGTGTATCACATGTGCAAATTAAAATTTTCAAAGTTTTTAAACAAACAAACATTTTTTTTAAAAAAATTTCATCAATCAAACCCGTGTATCGCACGTGCACCTCCATCTCCATTAATCTCTATTTATTAACACGTACATCGCACGAGCAAATCAAAGTTTTCAAAATTTTGATTTAAACTTTTTTGGAATTGCGTGTATCACCCGTTTAACTCCAAAATTTTCAAATAAAACACAACTTTCTCATAAAACAAACCCGGACACCACACGTACAACTCCAACTCTATTTATCAACACGTGCATCACACGTGCAAATCAATGTTTTTTCTTTAACATTCTTTAAAACTTAAGAGTATCGTCCGTTCAACTCAAACTTTTTTTTAAAATTAAGACATTCATCGCGCGTGATAATTACTACCGACTTACATGTATCGTCCGTTTAACTCCAAGTTTTTATTAAAACGTGCATCGCATGTAAAACTTACTAGTATAACAATTACCTTTAACCTAATATATATAATATATGGGAATCTTTTTTGAGTATTTAACTTCAGTTGAAAGTTTAAACTGTTTAATAACACATAATTAAATTCTTGATTATTTTTCTTATTGTTTGCTTAACACCGAACCTCTGATTATCTTATGATTGTTTTTCCACGTAACCTCTCATTAACTTATAATCATTTTTATTTTTATTTTTTTATTTTTTATTTTTTTGATGTTATCAAAATAAAAGAATGATGAATAAACTAAAATTTGCTTCTTTTAAAAGATTTCAGATTCCTAATATTGCTATTAGGAAAATATTCTTCTAAGGAGTTCAAGATTTCTTCTTCTTCTTGTCTTAGTATGATGAATAAAAGATTGATGAATAAACTAAAATTTTCTTCTTTTAAAAGATTTCAGATTCCTAATATTGCTATTAGAAAAATATTCTTCTAAGGAGTTATAGATTTCTTCTTCTTGTTGTCTTAGTATGTTTATTAATTCTTCTAATGATATTGATTTTGTTCTTAAGTAATCAGCTACGTCACCGTACCAAAGTGGAATTTTTAAAATAGCTAACAAGATTATGGTAAAAATAGGATGAATTTTTTCAGACGTTGTAAAACCCCTACTCGGTACTTCCCCTTGTATATGTATTTTTTATGTCCCTGGTACTTTTTATTTTTATTTTTATTATTATTATTATTTTTTACCACAGATCAAGGTGAATTAGGCCCTCTGTGTCTTAACCATTTCCCCCTTATGACATCCCTTACGACAATCTTTGCTCATCGGCCGTTATAAGTCTATAGGGTTACTAGTGGTTAAGAGGCCTAATTATGCTATTATGAGATGCATAAAAAGGTTTTTTCTAAACATGAAAAGAAAACAAGCTTAATCATGACTTTAATATACATAGGGGACATAAGCAATACATAACTTAGGGTTTTCCCTTTTGGGAATCCCCAAAAGATAAAAGTGAAAACTTACAGAGAAAGTAGCTCAAGCTCTAAGGGGCTTGTTCCTTTTAGCATACAAGATTTTTTGAGGAGATAAGAATACATTGGAAGAGAATTCAGAAAGATGGAAGGGAGTTGCTTGCGAGATGTCCTTCAAAGTGAGATAGGAGTCCTTTTATAGGCAAGAGGAGATGTTCTAGGGTTTTCTTCTGGCTACGTGGAGGCAGCTTGTCCAAGCTTTCTACTTTTTCTAGTGCGCCTTTTGTGAGTGCTTAGTGCGCCTTTTCTGAGTGCTTCTTAGTGCGCCTTTTTCTGAGTGCGCCTTTTGTGAGTGCTTCTTCCTGTAGCGTTTTTAGTAGTGGAAGTTCCTGTAGCTTTTCTGTCTTTTTTGTTTTTTTGGAGGTTTCTGAATCAGGTATCTAAATTATGTTGTGCAATGGAATCTACGGACATAGGTGTCATAGGTTCATTGTCACTGCTAACGTCTGCGCCTGAGTTATCCATCTTCCTTTGTGCACTGTCCTCTAGAATTTCTTTAATATTTGTTACTTGGCTTGTTGTAGTTGCCAATGCAGTTTTTACTGCATGTGCTACTTGTTCTGCTATGATAACTCGTAAACTTTCTCTTTTCTTTTTCTTCTTTGATTTATGTGGTGCTTGTTGGAGACCTTCGATTTGTTGTAGTATCTGGAAAATCTAAGAATAAGTCTGATCTTCTTCAAAAATGGCTTTGCCCTTATCTTGGCTTTTTGGGAAAGTCACACCCATTAACGGACTTGATATGTCTTTACTGGCTGCCGTTTGAGCCAGACTAGCCATTGGATTAGACCCAATGATGTCTCTGTGCTGACTTTTTGGCAAAGTCATAGCCATGAACGGATTTGATAAGTCTTTACCGGTAGCCGTTTGCTCCGGACTAGCTGTTGAAATTATGGACTCAATAGTATCCGTTCCTACATTCATATGGGAATGCAAACCTTTCTCATCCCTTTGATTTTGGACTGTGGGAGCAGTCTTTGGGGGTAATTTTGCCTGGAATAATTGTTTCTCCAATTCTGAAATTTGTTGGTATAGCTTTTGTTTTTCAAAAATAAGGCAGTTGATATTCTCATTAAGTTTCCTGGTGGTTCTGGCTAGTGCTTCACAGTGGTCACAAAAAATTATTTTATTCTTGTGCTGTTCTTAAAGAAGGAGACAAATAATAGTTAGGTCCTAAATGTTTTCTTGCTACATCTAAAGCTTCTGAAAGATTATTAAATCCTTTGTAAATTGGATTTCTGAAGTCTTTTACGCTGTCTGCTACTTTGATCCAGCTATGAAAAACTCCAACTAAGCTACCTTGTAAGACTGCATAAAATTTATATCCTTTTTGGTTCTGGGTAAAAACTTCTGATAAAGAGTTCATTGCTGCTAAAAAATGTCTTTGATCTTTTCGGTTAAAAGACATGCATAAATTATCTAGAATACATTGCTGTTCTTTAGTAGTAGAAATATGTGGAAGAATCTTAAATGTTAGATTACTATGTGGGAGTACTCCTAATTCTTGGTTACCGAATCGGATACTTTCTTGCCACATTCTTGGTCTGGTATACATATTCTGATATGCTAATTGTGGCCTTATATTCTGGCTATATGTACTTTGGTCTGGTAATCTTTCATGAGGAATACCAGGCTGTGGAGGTGGTCTAGCCATCTGCATAAAACCATGAACAAGTTCTATATTAGGTAATTGTTTGAAAGAAATTCTTTTAGGTGTAAGATCTTTTATTCTACGGAATATAATTAATCTTCGTATGAATCCTTCTTGGGTATACAGATCAAATACTTGTGCTAAATTATACAGAAAATTTCTATCTGTCAGAGTATTAATGCTTTGGCTGAATGGTTCTATGGAGCATATCTGAAGAAATTGGAATAGCGGGAATTCTTCATCCACCAATTCATAGGTCTCTATATTGGTGTTATATTCATTTGGCCTTATCCTTGGTTGTGTGTTCATAGAATTATAATATATTTCTCGTAATATGCGATTGATTATGTTAGCATATTCTTCATTGGTCCAAAAATATTCTAATAATTCTAACAAAGTTCGTGTATCAGGGACTAGATTTATTATTGTTTGAAAATCTTTTATAGAGCAATGTTCTAATAAGAAAATTAATTCAAGTAACTCTTGATCATAAGTGGTGACATTAAAGGTTATAGGGGAATCACTTATGTCTATTAAGGTAAGATGAGGATTTTCTGTGGGTAAGTCTACCAGGCTTTCGAGTGCGGTTTGATGGAGGCGGCGGCTAAGTGTGTCGGAAGAGTGTTTGTTGATCCTTTAATATGAGCAAAATTGATTTGGATTCCTATGTGGGAGCATTTGTCAACAAAACTGAGCCAGCATCGTCTAGAGCTGCGTCTAGAGTCTAAATTCAATTTTGTTATGGAAAGAGACTATGGCTTCACAATCTGTACGAAGAGTTATCTCCTTTTTAGAAATGATGAAAAGCTCGAAGCTGTCTAAGGCATAAGAAATGGCTAGGAGTTCTGCATCAATGCTGCTGATGTTGCCTTTATCTTTGTATTTGCCACTGGCATATCTACATATTCTTTCAGTATTCTTGTCTGAGTATTTATTTGGTTTAGTAATAAGAGTAGCTCCCCACCCTGTATTACAACCATCTGTTTCGATAACCAAATAATCAGAGTCTAAAGGTAGATTTAATTCAGGGAGTTGTTGGACTAGGGCTTTTATTTGTTGGACTAACTTAGTATCTTCTTGATTGAAATGTCTCTGCCCCTTTTGGGATGTCTTTGCATATAAGGGTCCTGCTATTTTACCTAAGTCTTTGATAAATGGTCGGGCATAGTTTACAAGACCAAGAAATTGTTGAATTTGTTTTAAGTTTTCTAATTTATCTGGGAAGTCCAAAGCTTTCTGAGCGATGTGTGGTTGTAATTTTATTATGCCTTGTCCAATAATTACACCAAGGAATTCTATCTGAGGTTTAAACAATTGCAGTTTCTTTTTGCTGATAATTAAGCCATGATTAATAAATTTGGAAATAATTATCTGTAACTATCCTCTATGTTCTTGTCTGGTTTTACTGAAGACGAGAATGTCATCAATATAAGCGACAACAAAGTTTTTATGTTTTATAAAGATGTCATCCATTTTCCTCTGAAAAACGGATGGTGCATTCTTAAGGCCAAATGGCATAACTAACCATTCAAAATGGCCTTCTGGGCAAGTGAAGGCTGTCCACTTGATACTATCAGGATGCATTTTCATCTGCCAAAATCCTGACTTTAGATCAAACTTGCTGAATATGGTACATCCTTGAATCTGATTAATGAGTCTAGTTTTATCTGGGATATCATAGCCATCATCTACTGTGTTATCATTTAGTCTCTTATAATTGATTACCATTCTACTTTTTCCTCGAACTATTTCACTATATTTTCTTACTATAAAGGCTGCTGATCTGTGGGGACTATCAGATCTTCTTATTACTCCTAATATAAGGAGGTCGGAGATATGCATTCTAAATTCTTCTATGTCCTGATTTGTGGCATTTATTTTGGCAGTCCTGATTTTGTATTCAGGATTAATTATATTCAAAGTACATTGTATTTTATCCTTTTCCCAATACTTTAGTATATCTTCTTCTAGAATGCCTAGTTTTTCTATTTTAGAGATTAAATGTTCTATATCTTGCTTACTTATTAGGGTATAATATAGTTGTTCTAAATTAATAAACTCTGTTTGTACTTCTATTTCATATTCTTCATTAATTTCGTCATTAGTAATTTCTTTTAATTGGCATTGTCCTTCCATAGGGCATGAACATTCTTTCTCTATACTGGGTTCTATTATTTGTCTGGTCATGGTAGGTTCATTGTGGATTAGTACTTGTGTAAATAAAGTATGTTTTGTAATTGTAAATAGTCCTTGCTTATGGGTATGCTCCCATTATCTTTTAATAGAAAACTTAATCCTAGGATTAAGTTTTCCTTTAAATTTAATGGTCTCACCCATGTGCTTTCTTTAGGTAATGTATATTCTGTGTTTTCGCCGCAATTAGTTTCGAATCTAATCTTGCTATTAGGTATTAAAAGATCTTCATACATATATATTCCTCCATTCATTTGTTGGGCTCCTATTGGTTTTGAGGCTTTGACTATATATTCTTGAGAAATTATATCTTGATTGATAATGTAGTTTGTGCAGCCTGTATCGGTTAGGGCTAAACATTTTATTTCATATTGTTTTATTCTTACTATACATTTAACTTTTAAATATTTTAGGTTTTCGCTATTACATATCTGAACTAAGTTAGTTATTTTGGAATAAGATTCTGAATATGGTTTTGACTGGTGTTTCATTATAGTTTTTCTCTTTTCTAATTTTTTATTAATTGCTTCTATTTTATCATTTATTATTTTTCTAGTTACTTCGTCGTCTTCTATTACCAAAAGAAAAAATGTCGTCTTCTATTACCAAAAGAAAAAATAAAAATAAAAAATTATAGATTTATGATGAGTCTATAATTTTCCCTCGACAAGGGTAGCAATAGGAAGCGAATGGACAATAAACAACAATCTTTCCCTTTCACTTTCACCCAGCTGAGCATGCAATTATTGATAATCTTTGGGTTCTTTTTGGAATTCACTCCTTATTGTCGCTTTTTCACTATTTAGTCCTCTCTTGAGTATCTTTGTGTGACATTGGGTTGACGTCAATTTCTACCTTGATGCTATTGCCCTGCAGTGGTCTGTTTTTAGAAATAAAAAATCGTGCCCAATGTTTATGCAAAATGCTAGACATACATGAGTTTTTACCTCAAACATACATTATAAATGCATTGGGCCCCACTTCTCACTAAAGGACAAGGTTAAAACATTGTCTTTTAGTGAGAAGTGGGGCCCAATGCATTTATAATGTATGTTTGGGGTAAAAACTCATGTATGTGTAGTCATCCTCAATGTTTATAGAACAAAAGTAGGACAAAAGATTTGCAAAAAAACATAAGAATGAGGACTATGAAATATTATAAAATACAATAAAAATTGTTGAGTTGTTCTTTTCTTCAAATATGAATGAGACACTATTTGAGTTGTTTTCCTTTTTAAGGGAACTCAATGATGATGGTAAAAATCGTAGCAGATCAGAGCAGTACGATTCCTGCACAGATCTCAAAGTATCTACAGACAGATTAGCTATCACAGACATCTTTTACAGGTCTAGGCCCACTCCAAGACATGAGCTTCTCCTAAGCCCATAAAAAATGATAGACTAGGCCCACTAAGAGAGACACCCAGCCCATGCAGGCTATGAGCCAAATCTCTTGAGGGGGAGAGACATGAAAGAGATAAGGTAGTTAAATCGATCCAACGGACACAAATTAATTTCTTGAAATTCCTCTCAGGCCTATAAATACCTCTCCCCCTCTTCAGTCAGAAGGTAATCAATAATTTGCCAGTTTTTACTCTCATACTCTCTTTCTGTTTCTGGTTCTAAATTGAGCGTCAGAGGGTCTGTCGCTGGGGCCACCCCCGGTGTTTCAGGCTTTTTGCAGGTCCATTGGCTGCATCAGCAACCGTCGGATTCAGATCGCAGTGGTCAATCAACGATCCAGATTCATTCACAGGAGCTCTAACCGTCTTTAACGGCCAGGATCACAAGTTTGACTTTTAGTAGTTTCCTTTAATTATTAACTCACTATCTGTTTGCTCTCACAACGAAATAAGCAGCAACAGATTGGCGCCGTCTATGGGAAATACTACACAAGTCGAGCTTGTCTCCATGCAATCAAGACTAAGAGGTAAAGGGGCGACCTCCAGTCGTCGCACTACCTCTCTTCATCAACCAGCTCTCCTATGGATGATCAGGTTCCTCTTCAGCAGTCACCCCGGCAGCCTAATCACGCTCCTTCCAACGGAGAGGCACCAGGGGGCTCCTACAATGAACAACATCCTCAGTTCGAACGCATCTCATTCCATAATGTCTCAACTGATTTAATGGCTTCGCGAGGCCTACGGTGGTCTAGAGATCTCCGCCAGATCATCAATAACACGCAACCAGATGCCAACCTGCGAATGAGGTTGAATGAGAGGCACGCCCGATCTGAGGCCTCCTGTTCGGGACATCAAGCAAACCAGAGACCTCATCCTTCTAGACAAAGATCAAGGCAATCTTCCTCTCACATGGGGCGTCCAGCAATGGGAAACTCGATGCATGAAAGCCAAAGGCTTCCTGTGCAGAACAAAGGGCAAAACGCCCCAGTCACAAGGACTGAATTAGATAAATTCAAACTTGACACCCTACATGCTCTCCAAGGGAGTCAAGGTCTGGGCCTCCCCCTAAACGAAGGATCCGTCGAATCAACCGGATCTCAAAAGAAGGACGATCAAGTCCTTCACCGAATCCAAGAAGTAGAGAAACGTCTAGAACAGATGAAGAGTGAAAGAAGCCACTCCAACAGGGCCTACCGCCCTATCCGACCTCCTTTCAGCAGAGCTATCCTCAACGAACCTATCCCAAGGGGCTTCAAGGCTCCTCAATTCAAATCATACAATGGTGAATCAGACCCGACAGACCATATCAAGAGCTTTAATACACTCATGATGGTCTATAACGCCACCGATGCACTCATGTGTCGGACATTTCCTGCAACACTAAAAGGATCAGCAAGGGAATGGTATTCACATCTGACACCCGAATCCATATTTTTCTTCGATCAGCTTGAGGAACTCTTCATTGCACACTTCGTTACTAGCTGGAGAGCTGAAAAGGCCAGTGTCTCCCTGCTAAAACTGAAGCAAAAAGATGGAGAACTACTAAAGGACTTTGTCAAGTGATTTACAGCAGAAGCGAGGTCGATTTCCTCCTTGGACTCTGCAGTGGAGGTTGCAGCCTTCCGCCACAACGTCATGCATACAGAGCTGAAAACATCCCTCGCCAAGAGGCCACCTCGAGATTTCACTAAGCTCCTAGAAAGGAGTGAGAAGTACATCAAAGTTGAGGAAGCTCTCAGCCCTCAAGTTAAGAGAGAGCCACTTTTCGGGAACAAACGGAAGAACTCAAGTAAGGAAGCTCCCAAAAAGTTTTAGAAAAATGGTGCAGGTCAACATCGTCCTCCTCCTACGCCCCGCTTCGACAAATTCACTCCTCTAAACGCAAGTGTTTCTGCCATTCTCATGGCATTTGAAAAAGATGTGATAGTTCGTCCTCCTTCCAGGATGACGACGTCCGGCAGAAGAAGAGACAAGGGCCTATGGTGCGCATTTCACAGAGGCCACGAACATACTACTAAAAATTGCAAAGCCCTCAGACAAGAAATTGAAGACTTGATTCAGCAGGGCTACCTCTCTCAGTTTGTCCAACGAAACAACAACACCGAAAAACCTCCACCACGGGGGGCTAATAAGCGTCGTGAAAGGCCTTCTGTGTAGCACTCCGAATTTCCAATATAATATCTTAGAAATACGTGGCACAATTCCAGAATCTACTTCAATGTAATCATAAACATAGCAACCAAATACAGGAAAAATTAAAACTTTTTATTACATCAATTGTTTACAAAACACAGCGGAATACAAAACACCTTGAATTACAAATTTCTTTCTTTACAACACTTTCTTTTTCTGCAAATTACATAAGTCATTACATCATTTTAACTCAAGCATCCAAATCCCGAGATATAAGAAATTACCTGTAAAATATGAGGCTAGAGATAACTCTAACCCCCAAAACTAAAGGGATCAGCCATAACGGTGTGAGTGACATAAAAAAAAGCAACATAAATAAAGCATAGATTCATAAACGATATGTAATAAACAAGAATACATAAAATATGACATAGCAAGGAAACATGAAAACATCAAGTGCAACTAGACTAAGTGTCAAGTGTAGAAAACAGGAAACCAAATGCATGAAACCAAGTCAAGAAAACACAATTCTATATGCTGACTCTCTAATGCGTACTTGTCGGAGTCTATGCATCCCACTCTACATAGGTCCAGTGCAAGCCCTTAACGTCTCCACTTTATAGGGTTTAATCCGCAGCCATGCAACTATCCTACTACGATGACTACTATGAGATAAAGATAGACTGTGAGTATTAGCCCATGCCTCGACAATTCCAGAGATCAATCTCTATCCACAGATAATTCCGGAGACTATTTCACTCACACCTGGAAATCGTCGAGAATACCCCACACCGCAAGCTATGACACCTCATCACACGAATACCACATGAGCGTCGCCTTGACCCCGATAATTTCGGAAATCAAACCCACACCACAGGTAATTCTGGAGACTATTTTACTCACACCTGGATAATTCCGGGGATTATCTCACACCGCGAGCCATACTGAGGTCCATAACTCATATTCCCTTTCATCATATCACCACTAGTGTCTGTCCTTAACTTTTTTAGTTAATTAGTTTACTTACGAATCACCTAGAGTTGGTGTACCCTACCAGACTTAACTCAACAACTGATCAACTAAAATGCCTCAACAGGACCAAACCACAAATATCTCAACTGCCAGTATACTAGGGTCACACACCCTCTAGAGACTCACACCCAAACATCCAAACCAATCTTCCACATAAATTGCTCAGTTAAAACAACTTGAAAACATATGTTCAGTAGAAGTTAAAGTATAGAATAGTAAGTTATAGGTTAAAAACATTTAGAGAATAAACTATTTAAAAGAACATTCAAATATATCGAGATACATCAGTATCATTCGACTATAGACAAGCGTCGGTCGACTGTCCAGAGAGAAAACATCGATAACTTTGAGAAAATAATTCTAAGCATTAGAAGTCGACAGTAAAAAGTCATCGGTCGACTGTCCAGAGCGAAAAGTCCAAAACTTCAATTAAAATAATTCTAAGTAATAACATTCGACTGTAAAAAGTCATCAGTCGACTATCCAGAACGAAAGTTCAAGAAAACTAGAGAACACAGCAGCCAGGTCACGACGGTCGACTGTAAAGTCACACCGGTCGACTGTCGACCTGTAGACTGCAGATTTTTTGTTGTGCACATTTCAACCGATACGTAGTTTTACTTTATGAAAACGATTTCTACAAAAGGCATATTTCTTATATGATCAAATACAACTTGTAGGATATATAATAGTCCATAAAAACTAAATCAAAACTACTTGAATTTATAAAAATAGCGATTTGTTAATTTCTTTCAATCAAACATGAATTGTGCATATAATCAAAATAGAGTTTCTTAAAAATTAATTGTTCATTGAAATAGCTTCGTATTCAGATCCAAACCATATCAATACCAAAATCTCAAAAAGATCCCCAATTTGGATATATTTCCTCAAACTCAACTCGATTCCAAATTTTGATTCTCAAGACCTGATCTCTTGATTCATAAATTCTTTCTCCAAATTTCTCAAACCAATTCACCATTATAACTCATAAACATAATCAATTTATAACGTTACCATATCGAGTTTCATTCAACCAATACTCAAAAGTGATAAAAATCTCATCTTTATTAAATTTATGCATGAAATCCACCATATTCAATCAATCCAACATTAATCCAAAAGAAATAGCCTACCCCTGATCTCCAAATAGGTTATTCATCGACCTCGAATTACCCACATGCAATTTTACCCATAAACAACTTGGGTTTCACAAGATCCAATTTTAATTCATCAATCCATCCAATCCATCATGTACATATTCATACTCAAACCCTAACATGCTTTCTAATAGATAAAATACAACATACAACATTCCAAGAACAAAACAAAATAACTTATATCACTCACCTCAGTGAAGAAATCCAATCGAATTAATGAAAAATAAGAAAAGCCCTTCTTTCGCGAAATCCAAAATCACCCCTTTGAAACTCCAAGAATTTTATAGTAAAAATATATTTTATTTTTGTAGAGGAGAGGGACGGCTTTAGTCACTATAATTTAGGCCTAAATATGGAGTTTCTAGTGTTTTACAAGTTTATGGAAACATCCCTTAACAAATTATTACTTTACATATATAAACATTTTTTTAATAAAGTAGTTAAATAAGTTAAATAAATTAAAATAAGACCAAATCCTTTTACTACTGAGTTTTCCAGTCATCCAGAACAACGCAGAAAAATAAAAATTTTGGATTTGTACTAAAAGGGGTAATTTTGCACAAAAGTCCTTTTTGTAATATTTGCAAATACATCATAAAATTTTCGTAAAAATCCAGAAAATTCAGAAATAATATCCAATAATACATATTATATTTTCCAATTAAAATTTCTAACTTTTACTTTCCAAGAAAACATTTGTACAAGATCCAACATAAATTCCATATTTGCAAAAACACCATATTTGTTTAAATCATCACCAAATCGACTCTAAATAGAATTTAAATATATTTTATTTTCAATGATGACCATGGCAAGCCCAAAAATCAGTAAAAATGAATTTTTATTATTTGTTTGAGATCCAAACGGCTTTTTAACATAAAAGTCCCTCTCTTGCGAGGTATTTATAAAAATAGTTTCTTGATTCAGAAAAATACCAAAATTTAAGATAGACTCAATTATAAGTAGGAGAATTTAATAAAAATTTAAAATTGGATATTTGCACCAAAAATATTTGCACGTATTTTGCACGTGTAAAATCGACAAATTTGAAAAATAGTCAAATTAATTTAAATAAATCTGAAAATTAAAATATCATAAATAAATAAGGAAAATCAATCATTAACCATAACATTTTAAGAATTCAAAATTCATAACTTTGCACCTGTGTTGCACGTGCATAATTGTAGTTTCAAGAAAATAGTCAAAATAGTCAACTTTACAAATTTAATATTATTTAATAATGCAAAATAAATCATTTTATTTTGAGGGGTATTACATCACTCCCCCCTTAGAAAAGTTCTGTCGTTAGAACTTCTCTAAGCAAAAGAAACAAAAATACAAAACTTATAAGATTGTTTCGAAAATTTACTCTATCATTATTTTTATAATTGGATTTAATTACTAAGCAAAAACTAAAATAACATATAATTATCGCTTAAAGAGAAAAGGGTGAAAACTGACATGGCAAAAGGATCGGAAATCCAATAGATACACAATAAATCCCAAAACGCGAAAAATGGTATGACTATTCTCATAGAATAAGAAGTCAAAAGTGAAGAGATAAAACTCAAATATAAAAGGTTGATAATCATACAAACAACGAAGGAACATATACTTAAAAATAAAAATATTTTTGGAAAATAATCAATCAAGATACATAGAAATACGAACAAACTTTTGCTAAGTAAGGAAATATTAATAACAATGAATTGTACAAGACCAAGAATAATAAGTATACTAGTGAATGTGGATACAAGTTGTTATAAGCTTTCTACGACACAAGTTCGGAATCCAGATTCATGACTCGGGATCACTCTCGCAACATGCAATTCTGCGCATTTAGAGCACAACTCACCGAGCAATCTGTTCCCGAAACTAGTTAAAGTTCCTTGGAGATTTATACAATGAGTTGAATGCCAAGCTTATACATATTAACGGCACAAAACACTCGTTACAAGTCTTCCCGTAAGACGGATTCGGAGTCCATACCCATGGATCGAAGTGACTTTAATAATTTCCGATGATGCAAGTTCACAGTGCACTTCACAATTCGATCTACTCCTGCAATCCGTTAGCAGCCTCGAAGACCGGTTTGGAGTCCATACCCATGGCTCAAAAGTGACTCTGTTAATTTGCAAAGAAGAAAGTTCAGAGTGTGCTTTGCCATCCGATCTGCTCCTGCAACCTATTAATACTTAAACTAACATGTTCGGAATCCATACCCATGGTTCAGAGTTACTTTCGCAACCTGTAATTACACACGTTCAGAGTTCAACTCGCCATTCGAATCTGTTTCTGTAACTAGCTAAATTCCCTCAATAACAGATTAAGAGGTCCAAAATTATGGATTGTAGTTACTCTAGTAACACTTGTGAAAAGCAACACTTGGAGTTAAATTCTCCATTCGATGTGAATTTCACAATATGTCAAAGGCCCCATACACATGTTCGGAAAACAACTCTCCTTTAGAGTTGTCCTTACAACTAGCTGAGTTCAAGATGGAGAAATTCCAAACTCCGTCATACACCCTCGGTAGTTCTTTAGCTATACGCAACAAACTTGAGGCCCTGTTATTTAGCGACAAAGAATCTCGTCAATGGCACCTCAACCTTGACAGCAAGGACCAAGCATATAAAAGGAGTTCACCAAATCACTGAATTATCACAAATCCACATGTTCATATTTAGTGGTACTACAAATATTTACAAATACAGAATCATCAATCATACAACTCGATCTACAAGCCGTCCTTGTGACTTAGTGGCTGAGGAACGTTGTTCCGAAGAGACACAAGCCTCATTGTGGATCGCCTGACATTCACCTCCTTTCCTTGACCGCCAAAATCTTTAACAGAAAACGTCGATCCCATAGAATGAGATGTTGGCCGGCACACGAGGCACGTGACTCTCCACCAACCAAAGTCAAACTCAACAAGGCCGACGCACCGCTCAGGGTGCCGCCAGGACGTCGAGGGGACACCAACGATGTTGGCACCGTTCCCCCAACAATCAACCTGACACCTCCTACCGTCCCCCTCTCCTTTGCATTAGTCGTGGTGCTTTTTTTGCTCCAACCATTGGCTCCTTTTTCGCATCAAAGACGTGTGAATTACTCGCTGTCCATAACCCACCAAGCCTCGCTTGAAGGCGGTATAGCTCCAAGTCCTTCTCACGACTATTTCTCCGAGTAAGGCACATTCTCCAATTCCGTCTTTCGTCACTTTTGGAGGCAGTGGCAAGTTGATCAGACGATCGGAATACAAGAGTGCTAACTCGCAACCCCTCTCAACGAGCGTCGACTTAAGGCGAACAGACTCCAACCATTCCTCATCTGACTGAACATGCAAACAGTCGACTGCCAACTCTGTTATGCGCAGTCGCTTGCGAAGGTGCTCTACCTCGTTGCTACAAGGTTTCTTACCGGATTCCACGATCTTCTGTCAACAATTCCAAAAGCATAGTAAGACAAAGGATTAAAGTACTAAGTGTCACAGATAAACATCGCTTCAAAGCACATCAACACAACACGATAAGTGATAACCAATCTAGAAGATAGTTTTTCGAAAACTAAAAGGAAGATACACCAGCCCGCAATTAGGCATCACAAAAAGTAAGCTATGAGTCCCAAACAAAACAAATCAATTATAATATCTTGGAAGATAAAGGACGTATCAAGGTGAATCAAGCATCCACCTGCTTTGGTGCCATCACGGACAAGGAACCCCCAGCTGCGCCCTTTCCCTTGTCCTTCTTCCCAGAACCACTCCTCGCGCCACCCGCAAGAGTACCGACCTCACCATCGTCCTTCCTGTCTGAATCCAGGGCTCACCAGGTCGAAGGGTCACATGGTAGCCCTTCCCGTCGAAACCGGGAACACGGTCCACCACATGTGAAATCGCCAAGGCATAAGACTTCAACATCATCCCTGCAGCTTAGATTTGCACTCCGAGTGAACCTTGGCCACCTCGACCTTCACCTCCAAGGCCGCATCAGTGCGGGCCTTCTCCAACTCCAGCAGAAGATTGGCGTTCTTCTTCTCTAACGCCCTCTCTCCCTCCTTGGACGCCTCCAGCTCGAGGTGCATATTCCCCATCCTCGCTGCTAACGCCTCCAACTCAAGGCGTGCCTCCTTCTTTTTCTTCATCCCTTCCAACTCCACTTTGGACTCTTTGATGGCCTTCTTCTTGTCCTTCTCAGCACGAGAGATGCAGGCTTTCATGTTCTTCTCCTCAACCGCATAATAGTCTACCAAGTTCCCAAAGTGGCTCATCACCTGAAATGAGGAGAAAATAGTTAAAAACATAACGATACAAGAAAAGAAAAATGCAAGCTAAACAACCAAGGAGACTAGGTCATACTGTCACATGTGCCCTCGCTATCTCCAAAATCGATCTCTCGGGGGGCTCCATCTTCAACCTCTCCCTATCAGAAGGAGTAGGGATGTGGCGACATGCCTCAAAGCAAGCAGCAGAATTCCCCAAAAAATTCTCCTGGGCTTTCACGTTCTAGTTGGGGGTGTAGACCACGTCCCCTGACTAAAAGCACCGCGGTAGTCGTAGCAGTCAGTGGGGCTGACGCAGCACTAGCCACGACCGCAACTAAAGAAAAACCTGCCTCAACTACAGGCAGGTACCCCTATAGAGGGCTCAGTCTGTGCAACGGGAGCTGGGGACGATACGCCGGGGAAGAAGAGGGATTCAACACCGACCTCTTCTGCTTCTTTGGCTCTTCCTCCCTCTTACTCCGTAGTGCATCTAGGTCTGCAAAAAGGTCCTCGAAATCCATGTCTGTCCTATCTGCAAGATGAAACACGGAGTAGTTAGAAACCATAAGACCACATGAAAATAGCAGAGACATGAATAAAAGAACTAGAAATCAACAAAAAGCATGGATAGCAAGGCATGAAAGCGATAACAGCAAAATCATACTAGGAATGGCCGGCCCAAGACCGCCTTCAAAAAGCACTTTGTTGGTAATATCTTGCCACGACAACACATTCAGTCCCAGAAGTGCGTCTCTGAGGCTTTTCTCCTCTAAGCTTATTAACGGCTCCGTTCGGACCACCGAGGAAACCGTTCCCCTCCAAGTAGTGGGAATCCCACACGGTTCGGCACTGTCAATGACAAAGAACTTCTTGTAACACCCCGAAAAATTGAAAATAATAATTTTGGCCTCGTGTGTTACGCACGTATATTTTGCACCATTACTGATAATATTTGTAACGTGTTTCACCACGTATTTTGGATTCCAAATATTTATGCATTTCCCGTATTCTGTTATCCTATTTGAGTCAACTCAAATATTAAATTTCAATCTTTGTGTTTTTACGTGCTTTTTACGTATTATCGATGCACGTATCGAATACGTATTTTTCCACCGCTAAGCGTGATATTTTCTATGTATTTCAATTATTTATTTAATGATGTATTCGAATTCGTTTTATGAGCAGAAATTTATTTTTCTCTCATTTTGATTTAAATATTTTTATACGTGTGGTGCACGTGTTTTCAATGTACGTATTGAGTACAATATTGAATGCGTATATTAAATATATTTTCTTATCTTGTATTTTGATTATATTTAAATATTTTTCTGTTGATAAAGTCAAATTTTGTATTTCGGTATTTTTACGTGCGACATACGTGTTTTTCGGTGCACGTATTTAAGTGTATTCTTTTGAAAATAAAATTTTGAAGTGTGAGTGTTTTTTTATTTTATATGTGCATGAAAAACTATAATTTTTAATTAAACTAAATTTTATATGCATCTTATATATTATATATATATGTTCTAATTTAAATAAAAATAATCAAATTTAGAAAGTGTGTGCAAGTGCAACGCACGTGCACGTGTTTTGGGCAAGGAAATGGTAGAGGCCGACTGGTTTTGGAGTAGGAGGAAAGTACAAATTTTGAATTTGCATGAGTGGGCAGTGGAGTTAAGTTGTGGGTGGTTTTAATAACTACTCCTATATTTTCTTATATAATGATCCCTACATCCACCATTCTCCTCATCCTCTCCTTCCTTCTTTTCCTTCCCTGTGCTCTGCCGAAAACCCAACCAGCAAAACTCCCCTTTTTGCTATCTCCATTTATTCACCAAATTTGTGTGTGTGTGTGTGTGTATATATATATATATATACCTATACCTATACCCCTACACCTTTCTCCTTCCCTTCTTTCTTTCCTCCTTTGTCTAATCCGCAAGCCACCATCAGCATGTCCCATGTTGCTTTCTCCACCTACTCCATAAACATGAATATATATATATATATATCCTATTCCATCTTTTAGTATATATGTATATATATAATCATGTGGACATATGAAGAGAAGGAGGTGCTGTTGTCTTGCTGTCGAAATTGGAGTTGAGGTTTTCTCTTGGTGCACGAATTTCGAGGAGACGATTGGGAGTTCTCTTGGAGCTTTTGAAGGAGTTTTTGCTACTACTACGAGCTTCTCATTCTAAGAGTTCATTTGCTAGGAATTATATTTCCTTGGGTGGGTGATTCTAAAATTCTTTCTAATTTAGGAGTAAAATTGCATGCTAGTTATTGTAGAATTTAATTTGTTAAATGTTGATTGGTATGTTAGTTGTAGATTACTTAATCTTAATTTAATTATGTCACGATGCGTTGAATTGATAGTGTGACTCGTATAAATGATTAGAATTCTTGTGAAAAATAATGTATCATTTAGAAAATTGTTGGAATGAGATTTGATGCATGTTAGAATAATAGTTAAAATAAGGCCACATGTATGAAAAGGATTTTTTTGATGCTAATGTGGTAAAGAAATGTTGATTTGATCTCACTACTATATATCTTATGAGTTTAAGTGTTTTTACAGAGGAGTTTTGATGAAAAACAACACTTTATGTGAAAATCGATAATATATGTTTTCTAATACAATTTGGGAAGAAACTGTTGTTAAATTGTCAAAAAAAGAAATTTTATAAAGTTTAAATAAATACACTATACTGTAATTTTGATAGAAAATGTTCTCGAAAAAGAACTAGGTTTTGTGTGAGTACAAATCAATTGAAGAATCGAGTTTATCAAAGGAAAATTAATAACAGTACAGTACATACAAAAAATTATCAACCGATCTTGTATCAGTTAGTCACTCAAGACCTACTGGTCTTCGGGTGCGAATTGGGTTGGTTACTGTAGCTCGGCGGAGTTATTGGCCTGGGTTTGAGTCTTGTTAGAGACTCTGTTTTTTATGAATTTCGATTTTAATTAAATTACTGAAGGTATATATATAAATATATTTTGAGTTCAACTCATATCAGTTAGCCGCCTTGGACTTACTGATCGGCGGATGCGATTTGGGTTTGTTACTGTTCACTGGTGGGGGTGGGTTTGACTGGTTTGAATCCGACCTTGGCCACTTTATTTTCTTTTGTGATTTGTTTTTGGTATTTTAAGTTTTTAAGTGAAATAAAAATTGGAAAAAAAAATACTAATATTCTTCTCAAATTGTTTACACTTTATAAAAATTATTTCTACAATATTTGGATATATTTTGTGAGAATTAAAAGGGGATTTTACATTAAAGAACTCGAATTTATCGATTAAAAGAATTGGAAGTGATTTTTATATTGAAAATTATGACTCTTGTTTAATTTAAGAGAAATGAAAGTTTGGAATGCACTTAGAGTCTTCTTAATGAGATTTTATGATTATTAATACATGATTAAGATTATTTGAATTGTATACATTGTTATGAATAATTAAATTGATAAAAGAGTCGAAATGAGATACTTCATGTTATGAGTAATTAAAGAATTTTTTTAGAAAGAGTTTATGAATAAAGGCATTGAAATATTATTTTGAGATTGAATATGAAATATTGTTGATCTTTAGAAAGAGATAATTGTTGGAATCTAGAGGCTAGGCGAGACACTAGTGACTGGCAGTTTTTATTAATGAATTTGAGAGCTAACCAGTGTGGGTTGAGCATATCTTGAGAAGTAGTCAGGTTGGGCTGGCTGTCTCTTTTGTTTGGTTTAAGTCCGGTAGGGTAAGCTAGCTCTAGGTTGTGATGATTTTCTTCTAAAACAAACTAAAAATGTAAGGACTACACTACAGTGGAGATGTGATGAAAGTAAGAGAAAAACTCAAGTATGAGGGCCTCAGATCAACGGTGTGAGATTATTCATAGGTTGCCTGCTTAATGCATCATGTCATGGCGTGGATACATCTCCGGAATTATCGGGACCGTGGTGACGCTTGTGGGGTATTTTGGTGACTACGTAGTGCCATCGTTCCATGATGGAGGCGAATTGTCCATAGGCTTTACATGATGCATCATGTCACGATGTGGGATTCCCCTCCAGGTTGTCTGGGCATCGGCTCGTAACTCATAGAACATCTAGGATACTTACCATAGTTACCGTAGTAGTTTAACTCATCGCGAGGGATTCAACCCTACAAGATGAAGAACGATTAAGGGCTTGCCCTCGGACCTATGTAGTATGAGATACATAGAATCCGAACAAGTGCACATTAGTGTCATTTAATATAAATAACTGCATTAAGGATTAAGTGCACAACACCCACGACATCAATAGGATAGTCCCTTTGTAGCTTTGTTTTGTGATCAAGTTTGTGTTTGTTAAAGTATTTAAGAATCGTTATACTTTCGGCATAGCGAGGATGGCCATGTATAATATTTCGTTCGTTGTAAGCAACTGACGTGCCTACAGTTTTATATGCAGGACTTGGAGTATACAAGAAGATATAAAGATGAATTTGTTGTAGATGATTATTTAAATGCTAAAGTTGTTACAATTGTGCATTTATCATTGTTGTCTTTTATTTATTCCGCTGCGTGTTGATGTAAAAGACTGTTGTAATAAAAGTTTTAAATTCCTTGCAAAATTGTATGAAGTGAAGTGTAAAGATCCTGTGAAACTTCGAATTCAGGCTTATTTGGAATTCGGGGTGTTACACTTCTCCTTCCAACATCTTATCGAATGAGGAGCGTCAACCAACCCCCTATTCTTACGAGGACTAAGGTACCAACGCTCCTCCATTTGGCTAAGTCGGATAAGCTTGAAATGTCTTCTGAACACCGCGAGACTCGGCACTGCTCCGAGCTGGCCGCACAGCAAGACAAAGACGACAACGTGCCTCCACGTGTTCGGCATCAGCTGCACCGGACATAACCGATACTGTAACCCCTGTTTCGCCAATACGTATTTTCTATGTATTTTTGGTATTTTGATTTTTGTAAATTATTTTTCCTCGTTCAAATTCTTTTTGTTATAAAGTCTATTTTTAATCAATGATTTTATTTGTAACTAGTTTCCAATGATTTTTATATTGTAATACGAATCTTATTGTTTTTAGTGTTATGACTTTGATACATATTATGATTATTATTATTGTTACTATTATTATTATTGTTTCTGTTATTATCATTATTATTAGTGTTATTAGTATTAACTATTATTATTGTTGTTGTTGTTTCTTGATTTTTTATTAAAAATTAAATTCTATTCCTTAATCGTATTTGCAGTTATTTTCAAATAGTTTTCATATAATCCAATTTTTACTGTGACCTTGTTATTGTTATTGTTATTGTTATTACTTTTGAATGCTTATTAAAATTCATTATTTGTTATTTATTAAATTGTGGAAGTCTATTGTTCTCAATCTATATTTTATGATTATTGGAGTATGGATTTTGTATACCAATTGATTTAATTGTAATACTACATGAGTATTGATTTATTTATTGATTTATTACTTGTTATTTTATTCTAAAACCTATTTTCTATTGGATTTTAACCCAAAACCCAAATCCTATAACTCTTATTGGACCCTATTCCTATCCAATAACCCAAACCTGCCTGATTACCCTATATAATCACTGTGTAACCCTGTTTAACCCTAATCACCCCTTATATCCCTGCCACCTAAACACCCTCATCATCTTTCTCCTCAAGCTCTTCCATCCCACCTGTGCTTTCAACCCATCCCCGCTCCTCATCCAGCCGCCAGCCCTCCAACCCCTACACTCGACCTCCTCGTCCTCTTCCCCGATCTTCAATCCCCTCAGCCTCGTCGTCCTGCCCTTCTCCCCGAGCCTCACCATCTCGTCAGCCCCGTCGACAGCTGCCTGTCGACCCTGCACTCCACCCCCATAGCCAGTCGACCATCGCCCTGTGCATCTTCCTCGCCATCAGACCCCCATCAATTGCCACTAGTTTTCCCCGTCACTCCTCTGCCCTCATCGATGACAGGACCCCCATCGTTCCCTCTCCCTCACCCCGCCTGCGTCGAGTCGCCAGCCGCCATTGCCGGTGTTGCTGCTATCTTCGACTGCTCCTCCGGCAATCAGTCAAGCCTTGCCTGTGCCATTCCGCCGTCGAGCCTCTCGCCGCACCTCCCGTGAATCGCCCTGAGCTCCGCCGCCTTTGACGACCTGCCCTCGCCCCAGTCGCTGCCTGCCGTCGAAGTCAAGCCACAGCCGAGGTAGTCGTTCGGTTGTTGTCCACTGTTATGTTTCTGCGATCGTCGATGGGTGCTGTGTGTGAAGGACTCCGTTGTTTGCTATTTTAGAGGAGCTCACTGTTTGCCGTTTGGGTCGATTTCATTACTATTGTGTACTCTTGCTAATGTGCTTCTTTGCATGTGTGATGCACGTACTCTTGCTGTTTTCATCTAGATCTGTGCCAATCATGCTCATCGCCCGAGAATCTATTCCCGTTATTTTCAATTTTTCGCTAGATCCGTCGTCAATTTCAAGGTAAGTAATTTGTATAATTTCTGTTTGCATGTACAAGTACTAAATACCGCCTGTAGTGTAGTTGTTTCAAGATCCATTCTCATGAAAACCCTTGTTAGATCTTGTCTCTACTTGTTGATCCATCCGTAGGCATCCCTTGTTACACACACAACATGAAATAACTTAGAAATAATCAATTCTTGTTACATATATGTATGTTGTTCATGATTCATGATGTGTCGTATGATTCTTGCATGCATGATGTGTTAGTCGTAGTATATCTTGTTGTAGAATTGTTAAACACCCCATACCATGTTGCTTGGACATCTATTATACCATGCTTGTATTTTGTTTTGATTTGGATATATTGCGCATGAACTAGTCGATTTAATGCATAAGAGGATTTCTGTTTTTGCTGATGTCCTGTTTTTTTTATTCAATATTTTAGACCCTGTTGAGGTCAGTAAATGAAAATTATTTGTGAATATGACTCATAGATATTGCTGTCTATTTTCCAAAATTTCAGACAGAGCTCAGTTTCGATTTGTGATTTGCATGTTATTGCTGTTTTACTACAGATATGTAGAAAATTCCAGATTCGGTTTTATGTGAATTCTGTAGAGTTATTTATTTTTATACTAATGTTAAACATAAAATTTAGATCTAATATTTTGCTGAGTATAACTAGACTTGACTAGAATTAACCCTAAATTTTTGTGGATTTATTTGATGGCATATATAAACTATTCTATACTTGTGAACAAACTACTATATTTTCAGTTTTGCATGTTGTTCAGCAAATAACCATGTCTTCAACCTAATTGTACTTATTGTTGAAAAAAACTCTGTAAACATAAAATATAGCCTACTGTATCTATTTTATCACCATTTTGGCGGATCTGGATTTCGATTCATACTTTGTAATCTATTGCTGTTTTAGTACTGCTGTGTTCAGAGTTTTAGATTTACAAATTTACTGCATCTTGCTGTCTTCTGATTTTATTTAACCACACTATCCATGTTGAATATTATGAAATTATATTTTCTGATACTGGACATACTAGGGAATACCCCAGATTTTTCTTGGATTTAATGAGTAAGTTTTTGTAATGCCCCGATTTTTTATTTAATGAAAAATTATTTATTTTGCACGTAGTGTGCACGTGCAATATTTTTGATAATTATTTTCATTATGATGAGTATAGATATTTAAATACTTGTCTTTAATTATTTTTATACAATGCCTTCTTTCAATTAGACAAAAAAAAAGCATTTTCTTCTTAAAGCCCAAAATTTAATTCATTTATTTTCTTTTATAATTATTATTTTGGCCCATAAACTAAAGCCCATGAGTTATTCTTATTTTAATTACAACTTGTAATGTAGGATACAATTTAAAGATTATTTTTATATAAAATATAATGTACAAATTTTTGGAGACCAAGTTGCATGCACGTGCACTACACGTACACGTGCATATGCACACTTGCTTGGCCAGTTGTGATTTAGGAGGGAAATCAAAATTTGAGTGGAGTCATGGTGGAGGTGGTTACTTGATCATGGGTAGTTAGTGTAACTTCTCCTTAAATCATAGCCATTTGTTCCTAACTCCTACTTCAATCTTAGCCATCCATTCTCCAAAATTTTTAGTATAAATACCCCCCCTCCCCTTTGGCTAGTATTCTTGTGCAAATTATTTTTCTCCAAGTTTATAGTTTAAAATACAATTATCTAGTTGTTTAGCAAGTGAGTAAAAGATTGAGAGTGTGTGGGAGAATTGTGCTTGCATCAATCAAAGGAGGCCGGCATCAAGGAGGGGCTCTCGGTTTGGCATTGTGGAGTGCTCGGGTTTGGCTAGTGTGCGTGCTTCTAGGAGGAGAATCGTTCATTTGCAAGGACATTCATTTAGGAGGTTGCTTGTTGTATTTCTCTCCAACAAAGGTGGGTAAATTTTTCATGTTTCTAATTAGGAATGCATGCTAGATTTGAATGGGAAGAATGATGCATGAAAAGAGATTAATATGAGTACACATTTAATTGGAAAAAAATGATCTATTGATTTGTTGAAATGTTGATATGAAATTGCATGTGGTTCCATTAGTAAAGTCTAATTTGGTGTGAATTGAATATGGCCATGGATTGCATGCGAAAAATCTCATTATCTACATCAAGAATTTTACACAAAAGTTAGTAGATTAACAATGCTACTTTATGTGTTTAAATGAATCTTTGTGTTTTATTGAAATGAATGAATTAAAATGTAGATTCGTATGTTTGGTAAATGATTAAAAATAGGACATTAATAAGAAGTTTGCTAATAAAGAGATTAGTGATATTAATTGTTAAGAAATGTCGAAAAAGAAGAAATGTGGTAGTGACAATTTAGAATTCGAATTAATTGTATGAAAAACATGTTTTAATTATTGAAAAAAATTATTTTTATATACTGGAGAATAATTTATGATGGTATTAGTCAATCTGGAAATTTACAGAAATTTTTATAAAAGCAAAATGAAATGAGGACTTGTTGAATATCGAAATGTTTAAATAACAGAGATAATTGATTTAAATAAATTTCGAGTTGCATTATTGACAACCTGAGCGCGTAGCTCACGTGGTCGGGATGGCTTTAATCACTACAGTGGGTTCGGGTCTCATGAGTTACTGGTTCGAATCCCCTTAGCAACATACTTTTGCGTTTCTTTGGGAAAAAAATAAAGTACTGCAGCCGAGAGCATTTAATGCTCTCCGCGCCTTCATTAACGCAAAGCGTGTTCGGCCCAGTGGTTGTGCCTTCGGTTGGTTTCCCTGTCGTTCTGGGTTCGAACACTGGTCTCGGTAGTGTTTAAATTTGGGAAAAAACATTTTTTAGTGATTTTGGTGAGTGAAAAAAATATGAAAAAAATATGGTTATTATCCTAAAATTTTGTGGGACTTGTGAAAAATAATTTGTGGATTATTTGCATTAAATGAAGTACGTTTTGAAAATAAAATGTATAATTTAGAATTATAAGTTATACACTTGTATGTTATAAAAGTTGCATTTTGCAAAAGGACTTGAAATAAAATACTAGAAAAGAAGTGAAATAAAGATAGGAATTATATTATGTGACGTGATGTAAATTATTCTCATTTGAGAGTAATGTGAAAAACTATGGAATGTGAAATTGATATTTGATGAAGTATATGATTCCATGTATGGCCATGGACTTATGAATAAATTAGAGATCATGCTTTTGAAAAAGAAAATCTATTATGATTATGAAAATAAACTTATGAGTTGGAAATGCTCAATTTTAGAAATTGTGAATTGGAATTGAAACAAAGAGTAGCTAAGTCTCCCCCGGCAATTGGAAAGAAATGAAATGAAATTTGAAATGAAAGACCAAGGTTGGTCATGTTTGAATGAATGAATAAGTCCGGTTTAGTGGAGAGACTAACTCTAGTGCTTTGATTTTGTTCATGATTCTAATAAAAACTAAGGATTAGTACATAGTGGAGACGTGATGAAAGTAGGAGAAAAACATGAGTATGAGGGCCATTGGATTGGCGGCGTGAGAGTATTCACAGGCTGTCTTCACGATGCGTCGTGACATGACGTGGATACTGCTCCAGAGTACCGTCCCGGTGGCGACGCTCGTGGGATGTTTGGTGACTGCGGGTGGTGTCATGTCCCATGACGGAGATTGAATTGACCATAGGCTGTCTTCACGATGCGTCGTGACATGACGTGGGATTTTCCTCCAGGCTGTCTGGATATGAGCTCGTAACTCATAGAACATCTAGGATACTTACCGTAGTTACAGTAGTAGATTAAGTCATGACGAGGGATCGAACCCTACAAAGATGAAGAACGATTAAGAGGCTTGCCCTCGGACCTATGTAGTATGGGATGCATAGAATCTGAACAAGTGTGCATTAGTGTTATGTAACATAAACAACTGCATTAAGGACTAAGTGCACAATCACAACATGACATCAATAGGATAGTCCCTTTAGTTTGATATGTGACAAGTTTGTGTTTGTTAAATATGGAAAATGAATTATACTATTTCCGGCATAGAGAGGATGGCCGTGTATAATGTTCGTCGGTTGAATAAACTGATGTACCCACATTTTTGTATGCAGGATAAATGACATGATAAAGGTTAAAGAGGAACAGATGCTTAAAGATTATTCAATGTTGTTGTACATTTATTCAAGTGTTGTAATTTTACTTCCGCTGTGCAGTGTAAATTGAATTGTTTTCATGTAAACTCTGATGTAATGTGAAAAGATCAAATTTCCTTGTAAAATTGTACTAAATGAAGTGGAAAGATCCTGTAGAACTCTCGAATTCAGTGTATTTGGGATTCAGGGCGTTACAGTTTTTATGCCTTTTTCATGTTTATGAGTACAACCTTGTGATTTCTGGCTGAACGTATTTTCTGGATACAATTCTGTTTTGAGCTCTGTTTTTGTGATTATTATATGACTTGTATATACTTGCTGGATTCGCCCGGGAGTCTACTTTCTAGGTTTTCTAAGGGATCCAAATTTGCATGTTTGTGGCAACAGGAATCTCAGATTTGGTGCAGTAGTGTCTTGCTGTCCAGAACTGAAAGTTTCGTTGTCCTAGCCTTTTTTGAGTTGTCTGTCACCTGTGCATGTCTATGTCTGACCTGAGCCAGTCCCTTGTCCTTACCATGTTATTCTTGCCCTGTTTTGTGTATGTATATGCCTGTTTGATAATAATAACAAGTAACCAATCCAGGGTTAAGGGAAAGACCTTAGTAGTGGACAATATAGGTGATATGGCTAAGAATGGGGATTAATCGGAACCGTCCAAATCGGGCATGAATCTTGAAGCCCAGGGGTAAAACGGTAATTTCACCAACAAATAGGGTCTCAGATAGGTACTGGGTCTCTCCGTTAAAGACCCAATAACCCACAAACGGATCCGCTTCAATCGAGCGCGAGTTTCAACCAGCAATAAAGCCCGATCAGAGGGATAGAATTAAGGCTCCTGATTAGATCCTAATCAACGGCCCTGATTCATGCCTATCCCTCCACTGGGAATTAGGGATTACATTCCTAATCTGTTTACAAGGAGAATATTCCTTATCAGA
Organism: Hemerocallis citrina; assembly: GCA_017893485.1. Lineage (NCBI taxonomy): Eukaryota > Viridiplantae > Streptophyta > Magnoliopsida > Asparagales > Asphodelaceae > Hemerocallis > Hemerocallis citrina. The sequence continues at coordinate 49,945,242 of CM030363.1, forward strand.
TCACGGGGATTACATTCCTAATCTGTTCCTTAAGACGCCTATAAATACCCTCCATCCTCCTCCATTAAGAGGTAATCAATCTTTCACCAGTTTGTTGCGCTCTTTCATAGTCTTCCAGATTACTGACTTGGGCGTCGGAGGGTGCGTCGCCGGGAACAACCCCGGTGTCTCGCACTTTTTGCAGGTGTATGGCGGGATCGACGATCAAACCCCGACGGAACAGGTATACAGGTTTACTATTCAGTTTCCCTAAGAATCCACAAATACTATCTGTTTGCCCCCACACCAAATTTAGCGGCAACAGATTGGCGCCGTCTATGGGAAACTAACGAATAGAGACCCCTCCTCTTCCTGGTGAACAGATCTCCTCTAGCCATGCCTCCTAGGAAAGTCAGATCAAGGGGGTCAAACCGAGGACCCAACCCTGATCAGCAGCAAGAAGTCCCCCCTAATCTCGCTCAGCAACAAGGGCAACTTCCCCCTACAGCGGAAGACCCGCTCCAACAGGACCTTCCTCCTCCTAATCAGCCACCCCCGAAGGGTCCTAACCCTAAAAAACAGCCTCTTCACCAAGAGCACGTCTCCATCCACAACGCCTCTACGGACTCTATGGCCTCCCATCATCCCCGAGCCTCTGGTCACCATAATACAGTCCTCAACCGCGATGATGACCTTCGCCGCCACCTGGATGAGAAGCGGGCCCGAGAGGGAACCTCCCGCCAACACCGTCCGGACGAGCGGTACCCTCACCACCAGGAGTATAGAAGGTCCCCTAACCGAAGGGGTCGGAAAGAATCCCCCGAGCACTACCGAAGAAGGCCACGCTCCCCTACAGGTCGGCAACAGCCCAGGAACAATGAGGCACCCATCACACGTGCCGAGTTCCAGCAGTTCCAAGTGACCGTCCTACAAGCTCTCAACCTCCGTCCCAACACCAACGCACCCAAGGCTCCATCTCCTCCCCTGGTCCGAAGCCCTCGCCGACGGTCTCCCTCTCCTCGTCCTGCTCCTAGCAACTCCCGGCGTACCCCAAGTCCTCGTCGCTCCCGAAGTTACCATCGCCGTAGCCCTCGCTCTCCCTCATACGAAGACGAGTCTAGGGCTCAGCTGATTACCGTCGGAGGGATGACACCATGTACCGCCGTCTTCATGAGGTAGAGAGGCGCCTGGGCTAGATAGAACGAGAAGAGGAGCTTAGGGGGAGGACCCTACGTCCTAGCCGACCCCCTTTCTCCCGAACCATAGTGGATGCACCTGTGCCGTTCGGCTTCAAACCTCCCCAATTTGAGACTTACACCGGGGAGACCGATCCAGTTGATCACATCGAAAGCTTTAAGACTTTGATGCTCCTCCATCAAGCTTCCGATGCCCTCCTCTGCAAAACCTTCCCCGCGACTCTCAAGGGACCAGCTCGAGAATGGTACTCTCGCCTTGCCCCCTCCTCAATATTCTCCTTCGAGCAGTTCGAAACCCTCTTCGTCACCCATTTCGTAAGCAGCCGTAGGGCTGAGAAGACCAGCATCTCTCTATTGCACCTCCACCAGAAGAAGGGAGAGAGATTGAGAGACTATGTGAAGAGGTTCACAGCTAAAGCCTGGTCAATAGCATCCCTCGACCAGTCAGTCGCTGCGGCAGCATTTCAATCTAATGTCCTCAATTCCAACCTCCGCTCCTCTCTCGCCAAGAAGCCACCACAGAACTTTTCCGACCTCTTCCTTCGCAGCGAAAAATACATCCGGGCCGAAGAGGCCGAGCAGCGACCCAACTGGGAGGGGTCTTCCTCCGGGTTTAAGAGAAAGGGAACAGAAGAAGAAGGAGCCAAGAAGCTCCAAAAGGATAATGCCGACCAGCGCCGACCTCCCCCCAGATTCGAGAAGTTCACTCCCCTCACCACTAATGTCTCAACCATTCTCATGGAAGTCGAAAAGGAAGGGATCATACCTCCGGCACCCAGGATGAACACCCCCGCTAAGAAAAGAGATAAAGAGAAATGGTGTCGTTATCACCGGGACCATGGGCATGACACCAACGATTGTCGCGCCTTAAAGAACGAGATCGAAGCCCTTATCCAGAGAGGGTAGCTGACCAGGTTTGTAAGAAAGGACCGAGTCGAACTTCCTCCCCCGCCTCAGGGGGGCTAACAAGCGTCCGGAATGAGAAGAGACGTCTAACATTGAGGAAGAACGAGTCCTCCACCTCATCCATGGGGGCCCAATGGGGGGCTCCTCCAACTCCTCTCGGAAAGCATTCATAAGGAAAGTCAATTCGGTCCGAACCACCCCTCCTCCTAAAGGCCTCGGAGTGCCCGTCACATTCTCCGACGAAGATCTTGAAGGTGTCCGCACCCCTCATTGTGACGCACTCGTCATTAGCCTTCACATGGCAAATTTCAAGGTGGAAAGGATCTTAGTAGACAACGGCAGCTCCGTCAACATCCTCTTCCTCGTCGCTTTTAAAGGTCTAAAGCTCTCCCGAGACAGACTCAAGCCCGCCGGCTACACTCTCCATGGGTTCACGGGGGTTCCAGTGACTATTGAAGGGGTGATCACCCTCGATGTAACCGCCGGCCAAACTCCTACCACCCGAACGGAGCCAATGGACTTCATGGTGGTGGATGTCCCTGCCGCCTACAACGTCATATTGGGTCGGCCCGGCCTTGCAGCTCTGGAAGCCGTCCCCTCAGCATACCATCTTAAGATGGAATTTCCCACTCGGTCCGGGGTCGGGGAAGTAAGGGGCAATCAAGAGACGGCCAGAAAGTGCTACATGACCTCTACCCTCGGACCCGTCCGCTCCTTAGAAACTCTGGAAATCCCTCAAGATACTGCTCGGCCGACCTCCGAGCCGGTGGACGAATTGGAGGAAGTGTTCTTCTCTGAGCAGGAGCCGGCCCGCAAGTTCTTTGTTAGCAAGACCCTCCCTGTCCGCCCTATACTCAGACATTGTACAATGCATCCGAAGGAACCAAGACCTCTTCGCTTGGTCAGCTGCAGATATGCCCGACATCTCCGAAGAGCTTCTAGTCCACCGCCTAAGCATTGATCCGGGGTCCAAACCGGTTCAGCAGAAGAGGCGCAAGTTCGCCCCCGAGCGTCAGCTCGCTATAAAAGAGGAGGTAGACAAGCTCTTGAAGGCCCGGTTCATACAGGAGGTGAACTATCCTGAGTGGCTGTCGAATGTAGTAATGGTGAAGAAGTCCAATGGGACTTGGAGGATTTGTATTGATTTTACCAACCTCAACAAGGCTTGCCCCAAAGACCCCTTCCCTCTACCGAGTATTGACACTCTGATTGACGCAACCTCGGGACATGAGCTCCTCAGCTTCATGGATGCCTTCTCAGGTTACAATCAGATAAGAATGTTCCCCCCGGATATCCCGAAGACAACATTTGTGACCAACCAAGGCCTCTATTGCTACAGAGTCATGCCGTTCGGCCTCAAGAATGCAGGTGCAACATACCAACGCCTCGTCAACAAGGTTTTCCAGGCCCAGATCGGCCGGAACATGAAAGTGTACGTTGACGACAAGCTTGTAAAAAGCATCCGAGGTGTTGATCATGTGGCTGACCTCCAAGAAGCATTTGACGTTTTAAAAAAACACAATATGAGACTTAATCCGAACAAGTGTGCATTCGGCGTCTCATCAGGGAAGTTCCTCGGCTTCATGGTTAGCCAACGAGGAATAGAAGCAAACCCGGAGAAGATCAAGGCCATATTGGACATGGCCCCTCCTAGAAATGTTGAAGAAGTTCAAAGATTAACAGGCCGCCTCGCCGCCACAGGGCGCTTTCTCTCAAAGTCCGGGGAAAAATGCCTCCCCTTCTTCAAGGCCCTCAGAGGGGCTAAAGGATTCGAATGGGGGCAGCAGCAACAGGAGTCCTTCGACCAGCTCAAGGCATACCTCGTCAATCCTCCTCTCCTCAGCAAACCGATTCCTGGCGAACCCCTTTACCTCTACCTGGCAGCCTCCGAGCAGACCCTCAGTGCAGTTTTAGTAAGGGAAGAAGACCGGGCTCAGAAGCCCATCTACTATGTCAGCAAAGTGCTTCGGGACGCCGAGCTCCGGTACCCGAAGATTGAGAAAATGGCTTATGCCCTGGTGATGGCCGCGAGAAAGCTTCGCCCGTACTTTCAGTCCCATTCGGTGGTCGTTCTTACCGACCAGCCGCTGAAACAGGTTCTTCACAAGCCCGAGACTTCGGGTCGCCTTATGAAATGGTCGATCGAGCTGAGCCAACATGATATAACTTATCAGCCTCGGACCGCAATCAAAGCTCAGGCACTCGACGAATTCATAGTTGAGAGCACTATCCCCGAGTCCAGCCAAACAGTGAAGGGACCACCCGTCTGGTCGGTTTATGTTGACGGATCCTCTTGCAACGAGGGAAGCGGGGCAGGGGTCATCCTGGCAGGCCCAGATGACTTTATCCTCCAATACTCCCTCCGTATAAACTTCAAAGCCTCGAACAACGAAGCTGAATACGAGGCGCTCATTGCCGGCCTTGGGATGGCCCGAAATGCAGGAGCACAACGCCTGCGGATCTTCAGCGACTCTCAGTTGGTCGTCAATTAGGTCCTCGGCGAGTACGAAGCCCGCGATGACAGGATGGTTAAATACTTGGCGAAAGTCAAAAACCTCATGGCACTGTTTGAGGAGGCCCTCATCCAATGGATCCCCAGAGAAGAAAATGCTCAGGCCGACGCCCTGTCCAAATTAGCCTCCTCTTCCCTTCAAGGCCTCGAACAGACTGTGTTGATAGAAGTCCTCCTGAAGCCGAGCATAGAGGACGATACGCACGACTCCGTTGAAACATTGCCTGTCCTCCTCGAAGACAATTGGATGAAACCCCTCGTCGAATTTTTAAGAGACGGACTCCTTCCCGAGGATCCGAAGGAAGCACGAAAGGTAAGAACCCGGGCCGAGCGTTACACACTAATCGAAGGCATCCTGTACAAACGCTCCTTCACCCAGGTGGATGGTCGGCCCTACCTGAGGTGCCTCTCCCCCGGGCAGGCCGACTACGCCCTGCAAGAACTCCATGAGGGCATCGGCGGAGCCCATTCTGGCTCCAGAGCCCTGGCGCGCAAAGTGTTGAACTACGGGTATTTCTGGCCTACTCTCCTACGGGACGCCGAACGACACGTTCGGCAATGCAGCTCCTGTCAGAAGTACTCCGACATCCGACGCCTTCCGCAAGCACCATTCACTTCCCTGTCAAGTCCGATTCCCTTCGCGATGTGGGGTATGGATTTACTAGGGCCGTTTCTGTCAGCCCCCGGACAGCTCAAGTTCCTAGTCGTGGCAGTCGACTATTTTTCGAAATGGATAGAGGCCGAACCACTGGCCACGATCACCGAAAACAAGGTTGTTCAATTCTTCTGGAAAAGCGTGATCTGCCGATTCGGCGTCCCCAGGGTCCTAATTACGGACAACGGAACGCAATTCACGGGGGCTGCCTTCCGAGCTTTATGCGAAGACCTCACCATACAACACCGATTCTCCTCCGTCTCCCATCCTCAGTCGAATGGCCAGGCCGAGAATGCCAACCAACAGATCCTTTCAGGCATTAAGAAGAGGTTAGACAAGTGTTCCAAAGGCTTGTGGGTCGATCAGCTGCCTAACGTGCTCTGGAATTACCGCACCACCAAGCGGACCCCAACAGGCGAGAGCCCATTCAATCTCACCTACGGGTCCGAAGCCATCATCCCCCTCGAAGTCGGGTTACCTTCTCCTCGCCTAATAGCTTATGAAGAAGAATAGAACACTAAGGAGCTCAGAGCAAGTCTAGATCTGATAGTCGAAATCCGAGAGAGAGCTGCCATACGCCAGCAAACTTATCGAAGAAGGATCGAGCTAGCATACAACAAAAGAGTCCGCCCAACGGACCTCAGAGAAGGGGACCTGGTCCTCCGAAAGTTGGCCGTCTCGTTCCCTAGTCAGAAAAGCAAATTGGCCCCGAACTGGGAGGTTCCTTACAAGATTTCTAAAGAAATCTGCCCCGACACATACAGACTAGAAGATCTCGAAGGCAGGGAAATTCCCAGGACTTGGAATGCCGACCATCACTTAAAATAACAAGAGAAAGCAACAACGCCTCTCTAAGTAATTCGAGATGTCGAACCATTCCTTTCCTATTACTTGTAGTAATTTTCTTTTATTTTTCATTGTAATAACGGCTAGCAACTTTAGAAGCAGCCGATCATTGGATATTAATGAATAAAGTTTTTTCATATTTTTGCTACTATTATATCTCTCTCTGCCTTTAACTCTTTAATCTCCTGATGGTTCGGAGTCCAACACTTGGTTCGATTCTACTTCGCAAGTTTGCTTCCAAGCGAACTAGAGGTAGTTCACCATTCGGAATTGCTCCCACAGCCGTTGAACTATCTTACCGATGGTTCGGAGTCCAACACTTGGTTCGATTCTACTTCGCAAGTTCGCTTCCAAGCGAACTAGAGGTAGTTCACCATTCGGAATTGCTCCCACAGCTGTTGAACTATTTTACCGATGGTTCGGAGTCCAACACTTGGTTCGATTCTACTTCGCAAGTTCGCTTCTAAGCGAACTAGAGGTAGTTCGCCATTCAGAATTGCTCCCACAACTGTTGAACTAATCTAACGATGGTTCGGAGTCCAACACTTGGCTCGATTCTACTTCACAAGTTCGCTCCTAAGTGGGCTAGAAGTAGTTCGCCATTCGGAATTGCTCCCACAACTGTTGAACTAATCTAACGATGGTTCGGAGTCCAACACTTGGCTCGATTCTACTTTGCAAGTTAGCTCTTACGCGAGCTAGAAGTAGTTCGCCATTTGGAATTGCTCCCACAGCCGTTGAACTATCTTATCGATGGTTCGGAGTCCAACACTTGGTTCGATCCTACTTCGCAAGTTCGCTTCTAAGCGAACTAGAGGTAGTTCGCCATTCGGAATTGCTCCCACAGCCGTTGAACTATCTTACCGATGGTTCGGAGTCCAACACTTGGTTCGATTCTACTTCGCAAGTTCTCTTCCAAGCGAACTAGAGGTAGTTCACCATTCAGAATTGCTCCCACAGCCGTTGAACTATCTTACCGATGGTTCGGAGTCCAACACTTGGTTCGATTCTACTTCGCAAGTTTGCTTCCAAGCGAACTAGAGGTAGTTCGCCATTCGGAATTGCTCCCACAGCCGTTGAACTATTTTACCGATGGTTCGGAGTCCAACACTTGGTTCGATTCTACTTCGCAAGTTCGCTTCCATAACTGCCGAACCACTAGCAACGATCCGCTTTGAGGGCTCGCCGCTCAACTCACTTCACAATTCTGCATGATCGGGCATCAGAGACAATGCTCGGCACCACAGGCCGAACTCTCACCTCACCGATCGACAAGTGAGCTAGCAGCCGACTTAAAAACCTCGGCACAGCAAACGACAGTTGTGAAAGCAAGGAACACACAAGGTCGGCAACAACATTTTATTAATAAACCGGATGCGGTACAAGGATGGACACAGCAGAATTACAAGTCGCTAAAGAAAAAGTTACAATGCCGACTTATTACACTTAGCTAACAAAAAAAAATATACAAAGGCTCTCGGAGTCGACGTCTTCAGCGCTTTTTTGGAGCCGGGGCATTCCGCTTCAAAGACACTCGAGAGTGACGACGCTTGTCTCCGGAGCGCGACCCCAAGCCAGCGAATTGAGACGTATCCTCGGCGCCGCTTCTAGTAGCCACTCCGACGGATTCTCCACTCGACGAAATCGCTACCGAGCTCTCCGCGTCCCCTGGACTAGGATGGCCGATCCGCTGACGGGTCGCCATCTCGTAGAAGGTAATGCCCCAATCACTCTCCGCGTGAGTGCACGACGTGCTTCGGACGTTGATTGGCCCCGAGTGCGGCTTAAGACGAGCCACTTCCGCCTCCAACTCCGAGATCCGATCACGCAATGAGTCATCTTTGACGTTAACTTCGAAATGAGGGGGTATCGCGGAGTCCGGAACTCCTGATCGACTGGCTATGAGGCGCCGAAGGTGGGTGACTTCGATGCTTTTATCCACCGTCGCTCTCTTCAGCGCTTCGACCTCGGCTGCCAACTGGACCCGTTCGGTCATCAACTTGGCCACTTCGGCCGTTAGCCCCTCGCCATCCCTCCGAAGCTTCGTCTCTACAGAGTGCAGATGCTGTATCTCGGAAAGCAAGTCGTCCCTCTCCGCTGTTATTTTGGACAAGTTATGACGGATGCATTGAATCCGAATCTCATTACTGAAAGCAGTTGGCGAAAAGTCACCTTCTGCTGTGGGAGTCATGTCGGCGATTCGGCTCTCCAAACGATGAATTTCGATGTCTCGCCGGCCGAGGACGAGCTGAAGATGGTTCCGCTTGCTTTCGGCTCGGCGCAACCCGAGCTCGACTTCATACAGCCATTCTCGGCACTTGGCCAGACACAACCTCGTCGCCCCGAGGCCGGCCTCGGCTCGAGCCTCCTCGTCCGAGCAGATTGCCTCGGCATCTTGGTCAACCACCACGAGCTGAAAAAAGATCAAGGTAATCAGCAAAAAGATCGAACACTGCTGGAGCACCAAACTTTGAAAAATTTCCAAAAAACAAGAAGAAGAGAATATTTGGCGAAAAGGGGGCGAAAGACGAAGATCCGAACACCGACACTTGCAAAAATTTTCTTTTCATTCATTTCAAAAAAGCAGCGATGGCCAGTCCGCTATTAGGCATTACAATGAGTGAAAAGAAAACAACCAAAAAAAAACAAAACAAGAAAATGAGGAGCGGAGTCAAGGCGCGACCTCTTTCCCCGGGCGACGAGTTCGAGTGGGGGTCGACTTCTCCGAAGGGGAAGCCACCGCCAGCAGAGTGATCGCGGTACTGGGGACCTCTTCAGTGACCCCGGCCCCAGGCGTCGGCTTCGTCACCCCCCTCCTCCTCCTCTTCCCCTTCGGACTCAGGGTCGAAACCCTCGACGTGGCCGGGGAATAGCCTCCACCCCGAGACGTCCACCTCGGGGTACTCCTTCGACACCCGGTCGATGGCGGCGGCGAAGGCCTTCGCCATGTTCTGGGCGAGGAACCCCTGCGCCTTCTCCAGGGTCGCATCCTCCGCCGCCTTCACAGCCGCCGCCTTGGCTACCTCTGCTTCGGCCAGCTGCTTAGCCTGACCCCTCCTTCTGGCGAAGGAGCTCGCCCTCCAACCTTGTCACCTCGGCCTCGAGGTGCACCATCCTCGCCGACCTGCCCTCGTGTTCGACGCGGAGTTTGTCGAGCTCGTTCGACAGCCGAGCTTTTTCGTTCCGAGCTTGGTCGGACTCTTGCTTCAGCTCCTTCTCCAGAGCTGTCAACCTCTCGGCGAGGTGGCCGAAGTGGACGATGATCTGTAGCAAAGAAGAACGAAGAGAGTTAGAAAAACTTGGGCTATGGGAGTACAATGAATCAAGGAAGCTCGAGGCTTACCGACACCGCCGAACGAGCGATCTCGATCACGTCGTCGCCCTCTCTCCCGACCTCCATGGCGGCTCGGTCTTTCGGAGTGGCGAGATGCTTGACGGCCTGCATGCTCGCCAGCGAGTTCCCGAGGAACCCATCATGCCTCCGGACTTGCCAATCCGGAATGTGAATCCTCTTGTGCTCCTCCGTCAGGAGCTCCTCTCCTGCCACTGTCAGCAGCGGCGTCGGCATAGCGAGGGCGGCGGCGATGGGGAACTCGCCCACAGATGCTGGAGCCGAAGTCCCCGCCACGGTGACAGCCGGACTGTCGAGGACCTCCACCTCCTCAATAGAGGCTGCAATCCTCGGAGTCTTCGAGGTCGAGGGCAGCTTGGACGCAACCCTCTAGCGCTTCTTAGGCGCCTTGCTTGCGAGTCCTGCCCTGAGCGCCAGTACTGCGTCATAATCCATGGTTTCTGCATCAAAAGCGAAAGTTGGTTAACACATTGAAAACAATAAGGAAGAGAGTACGGAAAATGAAAACTTGACGAAAGCCGCATACTGGGATTTACGCGGCAGAGCCCTCCCTTGTAGAGGATGTCCTCCGTCAGCTCCCTCCAATCATACTTCGGCTGATCAAGGAGAATCTGGAACGCCTCTTCTTCTTCTACAGTGAGCTTCGGGATCGCCCTCGTCCTCTTCGGCACCCCTTCTATCCAGTTCTCACGCCTCTCGGCCATGCCTCTCGACTCCGCACAACCAACCACTTCTCACGCCAGTGCTTAATGGAGTCGGGGCATATGACGAGCCTGCCGCCATGCCTCGGAGTCAAGTAATACCGGTACTCCGACTTATTCCCTTGGTGGAGCCGGTATAACGTCCGAAGCACGTTCAGCTGTGGCTCGATCCTTGCGGCCTGGCAGTGGAGAACAAAGCCATTTATCACTCGCCATGCGTTCGGCATGAGTTGGATAGGGCTGACCCCGAACCAACTCACCACGGTAACGGCGAACGCGTGGAGAGGTAGCCGAGCCCCGGCGATGAAGGCGTCGACCGGCCAGCAACACATCGTCACTGGCAGCGGCGAGTTGGCCTTAACTTCGGGGCCCGGCAGCATAAGCTCATACTCCTCCGGGATGAGAAAAGAATCCCGGATCACTGCCAAATCCTCCTCGCGCAGGATCGACGCCGCCTCGTCTGCTTCCGTCGTCTCCCTCACGGCGTTCTCCTCGAAGGACCTCCCCCTCCCATGGACGATCCGCTCGACCTGATCCTCCGGGAGCTGCCTAACTCTATGGAGCCCTGTCAATGGCTCTGGCAGTTGTCCGAACTCCCCCATCCTCTTCGGATCCTCGACGATCGAGTCCTTGCCGAACACCTTCTTGCCCTTGGTCGGAGTCGGAGTCGAGTCCTCGACGTCTTCAAGGGAGGGCTCGGACCAAGAGACTTCTTCGGAGACAGAAGCAACAGACATAATTTATAAATTACCTTAAGGGAGATAGTCGCCGGAAAACTTCGCCGGAATCAAACGTCAACCACTGGAAGAATTCGCCTAAACACGAGAAACAGTCTGAGCAAAAGAGAGGAGAAATGAGAAATGAGAGAGGGGGGTGAGGATTTATAGAGAGGTGCGCTCCAAACGAGGTTAATGGGCCCGTACGACCGGCCCATTTACACAAAACGACAGAGCGACCTCAAACGTCGCCTTGCTAACCACGCCAAATCATGAGTTGCATTTAATGCGCGTCGCATCTGATGGAAGCCCAGAGGTCACCACAATTAATAAACGTCCGATCTGTCAGAGTTGTCAGAAGGTGTCAGAAGTTCAGAAGGCACACAGTAGATACAAACTCCTATGACGAAAAACGACCCCGTTACGGGGGAAAAGTTCGAGTTCGGCACCAGCTGCCGAGCGTTCGTGGAACCGACCTCGTTACGGGGGAAAAAATCAAGCTCGGCACCAACTGCCGAGCGTTCGTGGAACCGACCTCGTTACGGGGAAAAATTCGAGTTCGGCACCCACTTCCGAGCGTTCGTGGAATCGACCTCGTTACGGGGGAAAATTCGAGTTCGGCACCCACTACCGAGCGTTCGTGGAACCGACCTCGTTACGGGGGAAAATTCGAGTTCGACACCCACTGCCGAGCGTTCGTGGAACCGACCTCGTTACGGGGGAAAATTCGAGTTCGGCACCCACTGCCGAGCGTTCGTGGCACCGACCTCGTTACGGGGAAAAATTCAAGCTCGGCACCAGCTGCCGAGCATTCTTGACACCGACCCTGTTACGGGGGAAAAAATCAAGCTCGGCACCAACTGCCAAGCGTTCGTGACACCGATCCTGTTACGGGGGGAAAATCAAGCTCGGCACCAACTGCCGAGCGTTCGTGGAACCGACCTCGTTACGGGGAAAAATTCGAGTTCGGCACCCACGGCCGAGCGTTCGTGGAACCGACCTCGTTACGGGGGAAAATTCGGGTTCGGCACCCACTGCCGAGCATTCATGGAACCGACCTCGTTACGGGGAAAAATTCGAGTTCGGCACACACTGCCGAGCGTTCGTGGCACCGACCTCGTTACAGGGAAAAATTCAAGTGCGGCACCAACTGCCGAGCGTTCGTGACACCGACCCTGTTACGGGGGGGAAATCAAGCTCAGCACCAACTGCCGAGCGTTCATGGAACCGACCTCGTTACGGGGAAAAATTCGAGTTCGGCACCCACTGCCGAGCGTTCGTGGAACCGACCTCGTTACGGGAGAAAATTCGGGTTCGGCACCCACTGCCGAGCGTTCGTGGAACCGACCTCGTTACGGGGAAAAATTTGAGTTCGGCACACACTGCCGAGCGTTCGTGGCACCGACCTCGTTACGGGGAAAAGTTCGTGTTCGGCACCCACTGCCGAGCGTTCGTGGCACCGACCTCGTTACGGGGAAAAATTCGAGTTCGGCACCCACTGCCGAGTGTTCGTGGCACCGACCTCGTTACGGGGAAAAATTCAAGCTCGGCACCAGCTGCCGAGCGTTCGTGGAACCGACCTCGTTATGGGGGAAAATTCGAGTTCGGCACCCACTGCCGAGCGTTCGTGGCACCGACCTCGTTACGGGGAAAAATTCAAGCTCGGCACCAGCTGCCGAGCGTTCTTGACACCGACCCTGTTACGGGGAAAAAATCAAGCTCGGCACCAACTGCCAAGCGTTCGTGACACCGATCCTGTTACGGGGGGAAAATCAAGCTCGGCACCAACTGCCGAGCATTCGTGGAACCGACCTCGTTACGGGGAAAAATTCGAGTTCGGCACCCACTGCCGAGCGTTCGTGGAACCGACCTCGTTACGGGGGAAAATTCGGGTTCGGCACCCACTGCCGAGCATTCGTGGAACCGACCTCGTTACGGGGAAAAATTCGAGTTCGGCACACACTGCCGAGCGTTCGTGGCACCGACCTCGTTACAGGGAAAAATTCAAGTGCGGCACCAACTGCCGAGCGTTCGTGACACCGACCCTGTTACGGGGGGGAAATCAAGCTCGGCACCAACTGCCGAGCGTTCATGGAACCGACCTCGTTACGGGGAAAAATTCGAGTTCGGCACCCACTGCCGAGCGTTCGTGGAACCGACCTCGTTACGGGAGAAAATTTGGGTTCGGCACCCACTGCCGAGCGTTCGTGGAACCGACCTCGTTACGGGGAAAATTTCGAGTTCGGCACACACTGCCGAGCGTTCGTGGCACCGACCTCGTTACGGGGAAAAGTTCGTGTTCGGCACCCACTGCCGAGCGTTCGTGGCACCGACCTCGTTACGGGGAAAAATTCGAGTTCGGCACCCACTGCCGAGTGTTCGTGGCACCGACCTCGTTACGGGGAAAAATTCAAGCTCGGCACCAGCTGCCGAGCGTTCGTGGAACCGACCTCGTTACGGGAAAAATTTGAGTTCGGCACCCACTGCCGAGCGTTCGTGGAACCGACCTCGTTACGGGGGAAAAATTCGAGTTCGGCACCCACTGCCGAGCGTTCTTGGCACCGACCTCGTTACGGGGAAAGATTGGACCTCGCGACATGCCGAACTCCCTCCCAGCGCTCACTATTACGCCGAACTCGCTCTCCTCTTCGGAAAAACGTGCCGAACCGCATACGGGCCTCGGCCCCCTAGTCGGCGAGCTCTAGAGGGGCTCGGAAGCGCGATACAAATGTATATGCCCCTCAACGAGGGGTGACGGCCAATTCATTATGCCAAAAAACAATTAAAAAATGCGAAGAGATAAGGAAGAACTCCTGGAAAGCAATTATAAAGTTGGGGAGTACCTTCTCACTCTCAAACAAACAATTGTTGCCCAAAGGTAATCTTCCAAAACCCCAGGACGTCGAATCGACACTTTCTTAAGTCAAGAGGATATTCCCACAAGAGACTCTGGAGCGACTTAGAGTCCGATCTACTCGAAAAATCACCAAACCACCTCCTTCAAGATTCAAAACCTTCCATTTGGGCTCCGATACAACTCCGCCAGCCATTAAAACAGTTAATCTACTCCTTAAAGGCCGATCAAGCTCAGCCTTTAGGAGTGGGGGGCTCGTGATATGGCTAAGAATGGGGATTAATCGGAACTGTCCAAATCGGGCACGAATCTTGAAGCCCAGGGGTAAAACGGTAATTTCACCTACAAATAGGGTCTCAGATAGGTACTAGGTCTCTCCGTTAAAGACCCAATAACCCACAAACGGATCCGCTTCAATCGGGCGCGAGTTTCAACCAGCAATAAAGCCCGATCAGAGGGATAGAATTAAGGCTCCTGATTAGATCCTAATCAACGGCCCTGATTCATGCATATCCCTCCACTGGGAATTAGGGATTACATTCCTAATCTGTTTACAAGGAGAATATTCCTTATCAGATCACGGGGATTACATTCCTAATCTATTCCTTAAGACGCCTATAAATACCCCCCATCCACCTCCATTAAGAGGTAATCAATCTTTCACCAGTTTGTTGCGCTCTTTCATAGTCTTCCAGATTACTGACTTGGGCGTCGGAGGGTGCGTCGCCGGGAACAACCCCGGTGTCTCGCACTTGTTGCAGGTGTACGGCGGGATCGACGATCAAACCCCGACGGAACAGGTATACAGGTTTACTATTCAGTTTCCCTAAGAATCCACAAATACTATCTGTTTGCCCCCACACCAAATTTAGCGGCAACAATAGGTATATGTACTCAGAAGGAGGCCTCGTTCCTATTTTATGTTTGATTCACGTTGATTCATGAACCTGTTGCACTTTATGTTTGATTCATGAATCTGTTGATTCGTGAACCTATTGTACTTTATGCTTTGATGCATGAACCTGTTGGTTCGTGTACCTATTACCTGCTGATTCACGAACCTAATGGTTCGCGATCCTGTTTACTACCTGATTCATGAACCTGTTCTTGCTACCTTTTACGTGATGCCAGAGTACACGACCCTATAGAAATCCACCAATAGATCTAAACATAAATTGCATGTAAGTAGCAACCATGTGGTAAAATTTGGGACACATGAAGTGCGACCTAGTTAGAAATAAATACAAGACTTGAAATAACATGATCACCTACATATTCTTGTTACCTGTACATGCTACCTGACACTTATTACATGTTTACTTACTTGCATGATACATGTTATCTATCACATGTCACATGTACCCTGTTATCTCATCACATTACTTGATTCCGTTTCTGTTTTATGTTAACCATTCTGTCACCTGTAATCCATGCATATTCAGTACTTGCTTCCGCTGTTACTCTATTCTTGTCTATTTTTCTTTCCTGTACTTGTTGCCTGCACTACAAGTGGCCCGTAACTTGCATTGACGGGTGTTTGTTTTCTCTTTCCTTTTTCTGCAAATTTGTCACTCGCTGACTTTGGTGACTAGCTGCCTGATGGAGTAGGTGATCAAAGATTCTAGTTGGCTGGAGTTGTTGCTACATTTATTTATTCTTGTTGCTTATCTTGAATACTTGTAATTTGTTACATGGATATTTGTATTGGGCGTTTTGTCCCAGACTTGTGTTTTGTTCCAGACTTGATTATTTGAGATTCAGTATTCTTGCTTTCAAGTAATCTTGTTGACTATATTGATTCAGTTATTCATGCGTGGTTGATTATTTCTCTTGCATATCTCTCGTTTATTCTTGTATATGTTATAAAGATCCCGCCAGCTTATGAATGGTGAAAGCCATTCACTGGACTTGTGTCGCGTACTCGTATTCCGTACTCCTTTTTAGGAAGCAGGGCGTGACAGATACTAGTTAAGCACCTCTTTAACGAAGAGGTGGAGGGGCAGACGAAGCCCCACGAAGAAAGCGTCGCATGGAAAGAAACAGTACTACTCCGACATGGCATAACACACCCTAACCCAAGGCCCTGGCAGAAGTAGGCTATACTCGCGAGGAATGCCAAAACTTGTTCTTATCACGACCAACTTATCGCGTGAAAGAATGGTGGCAGGTATGATTAGCCTCAGTAGTATGGAAGGGCTCTGGTTCGTCGTATTCCATGCCGCTCCTAAGGAACTGTTAATCTACTATCGAGTATTCTCTAATCAACTCTGGAACAAGGAACAACGGGGTCTTGAACATACACCCCCTATCTCTCTCAGGTTCGACGATCGTTTCCACAACGGTGGAACGATCAGCCTCACCACGCACACTCTTCTCTCCAAGAAAGTGATCAAGCATAAAACCCTCTTCTCCATCTAGACCAGCTGATCTAGTAAAGGCACAAACCGACGGAATACTAGACATGACAAACAGCAGTCGCAAGAATGTTACCTAGCCAAAGTGGAAGAAACTCTGAACCAACAGCTGAAGATAGCACCTCCGTCAAAACACCAGGTAAGCCACTGAGCACCACCAGCTGAAACACCGCGATTTCTAGAGAGAGAAGCTCTCAAAAAAAATTCAGGAGAGAGAAAGTGAAGGTGGTAAATGAGGGAGGGGAGGTGGGATCAATCCCTATTTATAGGACCCTAGGGGTTAAATCGCCACGTGGCAGGATCATGCCCTCCTCAAGAATCAACGGTCAGATCACACCAACCCGGGTTCAGTAGCAATAGTAATTTGACAACAGGACAGTCAGTCGGTAACATGAACGATCATCACAACGTTCGGTCAACAGAAGAAGCAACACGAAGGAGTGAACAATCTCACAAACACTTGGTGGATGTCGTGGGATGAGAAATTTCACAAACACTTGGTGTATGTCGTGGGGTGAGCAATTTCACAAACACTTGATGAACGTGATGGGGTGAGAAATTTCACAAACACTTGGTGGGCACCATACTCACCACCAATAGAAGAGCCCATCGCTAATCAAGCTTCATTGTGAGAAAGCCTACTAGCCCCTGCGGAGTCTCCAAGTCTGTTCAAACTCTCTCCATCAAAATCAACCAAGATTTCTAAGAGATGATCAACTCGAAAAAACCCAAGCACACTAGTGCTCCTACCTCGATGAGAGAAAGAACTCCACCGAAGACAACTCAACTCCAAACGAGACAAGCTTCTATCAAGATCAAAACTTCAAAAAACTCCAAAAACTCTTCAAAAATCTCCAAAGAGTTGTAGGAAAAAAAAATTCCAATACACTCTCTGTTTCGTATAAGGAGATAGGGTAAAGAAGCCTACGGAGTGGGTCGGGTTGCAACCCAAACCCGCAAGAGGAATTCAAAAGAGTTAAAGTGAGGGGGTACTAACGGGTCGAATCCAAACCCGAACACCCGCACACTTCTCCTCCTCCTTCTTCTTCAGAATTTGAGCGCCGAAATCGCGCAAAAAACTTTCGACCTCGATCAATACTCTGACTTGTCTTCTCCACCTCGCTAAGTGCTCCACCGAAGTCCTGGTTGGAGAATTCACAGCTCGACGAGACCCATAGGTCGACGAGAAATCAAGTGCTCGAATCAACCTTCAGAAATGGAGCACTGTCCATAACTCAACAAAGAAGCAACACAGCTCAATAGCTCGATCAATGGCTCATAGCTTAGTGAGGCAATGGAGCTCCATAGCTCACGGAGGATCTCAACTCACAGCTTCGCCATTCCAAGGCCACGAGCTCCCACTTCGTCAGAGGCTCTGCGACAAACAAAGCTCGAACCTAAAGAAATTCCTCCCATCGTCAAATCTTCTCAATGCCTAGGGCTCCCTCTTCCTTCTCAGCTCAACTGATTGCACTTCTTCCTCAACCACAGCACCGTCGAGCTCAAAGACCACGCCTCTAACTCAAACTACCGTCACCGAAGGCAGTGAGCTTTGAAAGATGAAGTCCCTAGCTCGGCGACAAGGGAGCTCTCATAGCTCAATGGGGAAGTCATTCACAGCTCGCCAAAGAGCCTCCATAGCTCGGCCATAGCGAGCTATCACCATAGCTCAGCTAGTGGTAGGGCTTCAAAGATTGGGGACGAAACTTGAGCTCAACAGTTCGACGGAGCTCCGAATCCCCATAGCTTGACCAAGGGGAGCTAGCTCGACACTCCCAGAGGTCAACAAGTGCGTGGAAGGAAACAGAGCTCAACCCCCATAACTCGAGCAAAATGCAGAGCCTCGATGAAGAAATGGGTTTCGAATGGCTCGACGATGCAATCCCCTCGACGAAGCTCAAATAGCTCGGTGAGTTCGTCAAACCCATAGCTCGGCTAAAACACGAAGCTCAAACTCCTCCAATCGACCTCACCTCATAGGTCGGCAACGAAACTTAGAACTTCAAAGCTCAGCGAGCTTGGTGAGAAAACACTCGACGACGGCAAAAATGGTGGTCGACAAAGCCAGGGCTCGCCTCATATCCATAGCTGGGCAAGAGACTTGGTCGATGCAGCCCTCAGAAATAGAAAGAATTGGCCATAGCTCGGCGAAATGGTCTACCGAGCTAAGGGTGTTGATTCTTGATTTTGATGATTACAACACAATGCAAAATTTGTTGTGCTATGCTTCATATAATTGCAGGTTGTATCAAGATACACAAAGGCCTCAAAGCAAATTGATCAAGCAAGTCACAATATTCTAAAGTTGAACAATGATCAAGCAAAGCTTCAGATAAAGACAATGGCTAAAGCTTCACTCAAGACTCAAGACTCAAGTCAAGACCAAAATCTTCAATATCTTATATTTTTGTGTCTTGTAAAATATAATTTTCTCTTTGTTGAGTCTTAGATTGATGTACAAGCCTTGTCATACACACACACACTCACACATAATTTTTATAACTGTGTGTTTTACAAAATCTAAAAGTCGAAAAGCTTGAACTAGATCAGCTGTTGAGTACCAGTCGACTGCCGTCTAGAACCAGTCGACTGAGTCTGTACAAAACTGTCTGATCTTATTCAAACTCTGACCAGTCGACTCATAAAGGCAACCCAGTCGACTGTTCAAGTGATTTCGACAGTTTACTGATTTCAAAAGTTGATTTTTCGAATTCAAAACTCTTATCCGTCATTTATCCGTTGTTTAACAGTTGTAATAAACTGTTTTTTTAACGTCCAGGGATTCTAATCTATAAATAGAGCCTTAGAATCACTATGGAAGAGGTCCAAGCATTTTTGAGAAAAATTTTAAGTATTGTGCATTCAAGAGAGAAAAATTTTCAAACTCACTAAGTCTTGGTTCTCTGTTTTCAGTCCAGCATAACATCGATTTCGTTTTGGACTGAATTTAGAAGTCGACCAAATAGCCACGTACAAAATCACAATCACAACAAGGCTATAGGTTGATTGTAAACAATTTTATTGTTTTCTTTTCCTCTCGGTTGGAGAGTAGGACTCTAGGGTGTAGAGTCAGGTTTGTCACTCTTGGTGGAAGAGTGGGTTGCTTTCTCTAGTTGTGAGAAAGGACTACGAGTTGGACAAGGTTGTTGTCTAACGCCGTAGGGTATTCTTGTAATCTTTTTCAAGAATAGTGAAAAATCTCAAGTGGGTTGCTTGGGGACTGGATGTAGGTCGGGAGGACCGAACCAGGATACATCGTGTGCACTCTGTGGTTGTATCTCTTTGAACTTGCATTTCATTTTCTTACTTTGTAGCTTTTATGTGAAACTTGTCTGGACAGTCGACTGTGTACTCCTGTAAGTCGACTGGTCAGACTCGTACTACTCTCTGAAAATTTGTGTGATAAGTCGACTGTCTCATCTCTAAGTCGACTCCTCAGACTCGCTTTCAAAATTACTTTTCTTAATTGTTGCTTCAGTCGACTCGGTTATTTATTCAAGTCGACTGAGCAGATGAAAATTTTAATTCCGCTTTTTATTTTTATAAAACACTATTCACCCCCCCTCTAGTGTTTCTTGCCTTGCCTACAGGATCCAACACTTGGTATCAGAGCCTGGTTGAGTGCAATGGCAACTACTTCAAATGCAAATCAGTACCATGAAGGCCAATCTACACAAAGGCCACCCCTCTTCGATGGAACAAATTACAATTATTGGAAGTGTAGAATGAAGATCTACCTACAATCTATCAACTATGAAATATGGAACATGACGGAAACAGAGTACACCGCTCCTACTATTCCATATGCACAATGGAACGACGACATGAAAAATCAAACAATGAACAATGCAAAAGCAATGAATGCATTATTCTGTGCCCTTACAAAGGAGGAGTTCAACCGTGTGTCCAATGCAACAACTGCACATCAAATTTGGCACACACTTGAGGTAACTCATGAAGGAACAAACAAAGTGAAAGATTCTAAAATATTTGTTCTTGTTCACAGGTTTGAAATGTTCCGCATGAAGGAGAATGAGAATGTGTCCGAGATGAGTACTAGATTCACTGACATACAAACTCACTTGTGGCACTTGGGAAGACATACACTCAAGCAGAGATGGTGAAAAAGGTATTCCGTGCACTAACCCCCGAATGGGAGAAGAAGACCATCGCCATAGAAGAGGCCAATGATTTATCACAACTTTCTCTTGAGAATCTTGTGGAAAATCTTATGGCTTATGAGGTACAAATTGAAGAACGCAAGAAGGATGCCGAACCACAACAATCAAAGAAGAAGACATTAGCATTCAAAGCCATGTCAGACTCCGAAGATGAAGAAGAAGATGAGGAAGAGATTGCCATGTTCACAAGGAGATTCAAAAAGTTCCTAAGAAAATGTAAGTTTAATTCAAAAATTAAAGATTCTAATGATTCTCCAACTTGTTTCAGGTGCAACAAAGCAGGCCATATGAAGAAGGATTGTCCACTAGAGAATACAAAATCCAAGGGAAAGACATCCAACTTCAAGAAGGATAAGTACACAAAGAACAAGTTCGTCAAAAACAAAAAGGCATACCAAGCAACTTGGGATGATGGCGATTCTTCTTCAGAAGAAGAAATTGATGAGACCAACGAAGTTGCAAACGTGTGCTTCATGGCATCACAAAATCAGGTAAGTAATGAGTATGATTCAAATGATTTACTTGATGACTTTAATGAAAATTTTCAAGAACTTAAAAAGGAAAAGATTAGAGTTAAGAACTTAGAGAAAGTTAATCAAATACTTTCTCAAGAGAATCTTAACCTTGATAAAGAAGTAAAATCTTTAATTCTCGTATTTCAAGTTTAGATATGGATCTTGAATCTCTAAAGAAAAATTATGAAGAGATATCCAAGAACATATCTGAGTTTCATAAGGGAAAAGAGAATTTAAATGATGTTCTTCAGAATCAAGTAAAATCTAGTCAAAAGTTTGGACTTGGTTTTAAAAAATCACTTGAAAAAGATCATTCTTCTAAGAACCCTTGTATAAATAAGCCCATATCCATTTCTAGTGTTAAACATAAACTTTATGAGTTCTTTGAAAAGCCTAAACTTGTGAGTCCTACTGATAAAAGAAAATCTAAAATTCAGCCAAGTCGACTGCATCCATCCACCAGTTGCCTGTCCAGAGGTACTGAGTCTTATTCAACAAGACTAAAACCTCATATAAGTCGACCTATACTACCTTCCAGTCGACTGACAGATAGTAAAAGTCGACTGAAAGGTGTTATAAAGTCGACTGGACAGAACAAATATGTATGGGTTCCAGTCAACCTGAGTTCGAAAGATAGAATTGCCTATATAACTTCATATATGTTGAATATATGTAATTCTGCTAATTTCATTTCTGCTTATGGTGGAAAATCAAACTCATCATGGATTTGGTTGCCCACAAACTAATATTCTTTGGACCCAATGAAAAGGGTACCATATTTACATTGGATATTTTATAGGTACCTAAGAAAGATCGTTGGATACTTGACAGCGGATGTTCTAAGCATATGACTGGTCACGCCAACCTCCTATCTACCATACAAAATATTGATGGAGGAACAGTTAAATTTGGCGACAACAATAAAGGAAAAGTCATAGGAATTGGTATGGTCGGTAAGGACACTAACCCTTCTATAGAAAATGTTTTATTAGTTAGTGGACTTAAGCATAATCTGTTAAGTATTAGTCAACTTTGTGATAAAGGTTATAAAATCATGTTTGAAAAAGATGCTTGTTTAATTTATGATTCTACCATGCAAAACATAATTTTTCAAGGTTTTAGGAAAAATAACATTTATGAGTTATGTTTGAAAGCAAATGAGTTTTCAAATGATTTTTGTTTAGTAGCTTCTAATAATGATTCTTGGCCTTGGCATAGACGTTTTGGTCATATGAATATGAAAAATCTCTCTAAATTGTCTAAGTACAACCTAGTTAAAGGGCTGCCAAGACTATCCTTTAAAAAGAATAAGTTATGTGATGCATGTCAACTAGGTAAACAAATTAAATCTACTTTTAAAACAAAAGAAGTAATTTCTACTAGTAGGCCGCTCGAATTAATTCATATGGATTTATTTGGCTCTACTAGAGTTGCTTCTTTAAATAAAAGTAGATATGTATTTGTGTTAGTAGATGATTTTTCACGATTCACTTGGACTTTCTTTTTAAAACATAAAAATTATGATTTTGAAGAATTTACAAATTTTTGTAAACGAATTCAAAATCAAAAGGCTCTAACCATAGTCACTATTAGAAGTGATCATGGTGGAGAATTTGAAAATGAAACGTTTACAGAATATTGCAACAAGAATGGTATAACTCATTCATTTGAATTTCCTAGAGCTTCACCACAAAATAGAGTGGTTGAAAGGAAGAATAGGACTTTGCAAGAATGTGCACATGCCATGCTTGTTGAAAGCAATTTACCTAAGTATTTTTGGGCTGAAGCTGTTGCTACAGCTTGTTATGTTTTAAACAGAATTTTGATGAGACCTAAGCTAAAAAAGACTTGTTATGAGTTATTTTTTAATAAAATTCCTAAGGTCGCTTACTTTAAAATATTTGCTTGTAAGTATTTTATTCTGAACACTAAAGATAATTTAGATAAATTTGATCCTAGATCTAATGAGGGTATCTTTGTAGGATACTCAAATATGAGTAAAGCATATAGAATCTTCAACAAGTCAACATTGACTATTGAAGAGTCCATGCATGTTACATTTGATGAATCTCTGCCTTCATCGCATTTAATTGAAGATGATGAAACTGATTCATCACCTTTGAATAAAGTAATTACATCTTTAGAACACACTAGTCTTGCGGATAAGTCGACCGATAAGGAAGTCAAGTCGACTGATGTGAAACAGTCGACTGAGGAACTTGTCAAGTCGACTAATCCTGTTGTGATATCTCCAACTTTACCAAAATCTTTTGTTGAAGTTAGAGATCATCCTCATGACTTAATAATTAGTGACATTTCACATGGTATTCAGACGAGATCACATATTAATATGATATCTCATACAGCTTTCTTGTTGGATTTTGAACCGAAGAATATACAAGAAGCATGTGAGAATGAATTTTGGATGAATGCCATGCAAGATGAGTTAAACCAATTCATAAGGAATGATATATGGGATTTAGTTCCACGACCTCCTAAGCATACTATAATTGGTACTAAATGGGTATTCAAGAATAAGTTAGATGAATCAGGACAAGTTGTTAGGAACAAAGCTAGACTAGTTGCTCAAGGATATAATCAAGAAGAAGGCATAGATTTTGATGAAACATATGCTCCTGTTGCTAGATTAGAATCAATTCGTATCTTATTATCTTTTGCTTGTTTTATGAATTTTACACTTTTTCAAATGGATGTTAAAAGTGCATTCCTTAATGGGTTTATAAAGGAAGATGTTTATGTTAAACAACCACCAGGTTTTGAACATGAACAATTCCCAAACCATGTGTTTAAATTGAAAAAGGCTTTATATGGTCTTAAACAAGCACCTCGTGCTTGGTATGATCGACTGAAGACTTTCTTTTAGAAACAGGTTTTGAAATAGGTAAAGTAAATACTACTTTTTTTATTAGAAGAATTAAGAATGATATTTTAATCATACAAATATATGTTGACGATATAATTTTTGGTTCTACTAATAGCAATCTATGTCAAGAGTTTGCTAACACCATGAAAAACGAGTTTGAGATGAGTCACATGGGTGAACTCAATTATTTCCTTGGACTACAAATTAAGCAGTCACAAAATGGCATATTCATTAATCAAGAAAAATATACAAAGGAATTACTCAAACAGTTTAACATGGATAGCACAAGTAGTAAGGCCACACCTATGGCTACTACCACTACCCTTGACAAAGATATATTAGGTAAGAGTGTCGATCAGAAACTCTATCGAGGTATGATTGGCTCACTCTTATATATAACTGCTAGTAGACCAGACATTATGTTTAGTGTATGTTTGTGTGCTAGATATCATTCAAGTCCTACAGAATCTCACTTGAAAGCTGTGAAACGAATTTTAAGATATATTACAGGCACATCGGATTATGGTCTATTTTATCCACGCACCGACAATTTTCAACTTTTGTTGTATAGTGATGCGCATTTTGCTGGCAATAAAACTAACCGCAAGAGCACTAGTGGAACATATCACTTTTTGGGACATTCACTAGTTTCTTGGTGCAGTAAGAAGCAAAATTCGGTATCATTATCTACTACAGAAGCCGAATATATCGCTGTAAGTTTGGCTTGTGCCCAAATTTTGTGGATGAAACAAACCTTATTAGATTATGGTATTTCTTTTGAAAAATCCTCAATAATGTGTGATAATACCAGTGCCATTAACTTATCTAAGAATCCGGTTCAACACTCACGTACGAAACATATTGATATTCGACATCATTTTCTACGTGATCATGTTTTAAAGGGAGACATTTCTTTAGACTTTATTTCTACTGATAAACAAGTAGCTGATATTTTTATCAAACCCCTTAAAGAAGACACCTTTATAACTGTAAGAAGAGAACTAGGGTTTTGTGATTTTCATGATATTTCTTGAATTTTCTTTTTGTAAGTCGACTTACACATGTTGTTCAGTCGATTGCTAAGTATTGTTTTAAATTGTCTGTAGTTTTGTGCTCTGGACAGTCGACTGAGATTCTAACCAGTCGACTGACCAGTTGTGTTAATAAAATGTTCATTTTTTTTAACTCTCGACTAAGTCGACTGCATACTAAAACCAGTCGATTGTCGCGACTCGTTTATCTTCCGATTCGAATCTTAGCACATTTCTTGAGGTGACTATTCATCTTGGTACTCTTCTTTGACCATTCTCGACCGTTGATATCCTTTTTTTCCTTGATCACAGCCGTTGCTATCATAGTAAAAACCCTAAAACTCTACCCCCTTCTTTTTACTTTTACCTCAACCTTTCCCAGATCTGGAGAAGAGAAGAGAAGAGAAGAGAAAAGAAATCGACTGCCAGTGCTGCTGCCGTCTTAAGAGGATCTAATCCGGTTGCTCTCTTGTCAATTTCAAGTTCCCTTGCCGTTGTTCTTTGCATCTTCTTGTTGGTATACTTTCATCCATCTCTTTTCTTTCATATTATGGCACCCAAGAGATCAAAAACCTCTCATATAGATGAGGGTTCTTCTTCTAAAGATTACACTCAATAACTTAGAAGTCCAGATCTAGTAGAGAAATGGTTTATCATTTGTTCTATGGTTATCTTTCCGGGTTGATTTGTTAACTTTTCGGATCTTGATAGATTTAACCTTGTGGCATTATTTCAACATTGTAGTCTTTTTGATTTCTTGTCCTTAGAAAATCAACCCTATTACTACCCTCAACTCATTTACTTGTTTTATACAAATATGAGGGTTGTTCAATCGGATGATGGTGAAGTAATAATTTATTCTTCTGTCAAAAATAAGAAGATGAAACTCACATCCGAGAGAATTAATCTTATTATGGGTATAGACGATGAGGGACTTGATTTAGGAGAAATCTTGATGGACGATGCCTCCATTTTATCTAAAATTTATTTGCCAGACCATGGACCCCCTATGACAAATAAGTCCATTACCCCTGTTGCAAAACTTGTTGCACGGATACTATCATATAATATTATCCCTAAAACAGGGAGTTATGATCAGTATTTCATGGAATTACAACAAGCTGTCTATGCAATTTTTGGCAAAATCAATCTCAATTGGGGTCGCATTATTTTTCCTAGACTTCATAAGTCTCATTCCACTTTTCTTCCTTTTGGTGCCCTAGTTACTCGTGTCTTTTGTGCTTATGATGTCGATCTTGAGTCAGAGACCAATGTTGTCAAACACTATGAATGCTTTGATCGTGCAAGTTTAGCACGCATGAAGCTTCTTGCTTCTCCACCTAGGTCTACCACTGGGACTTCCCCCCAAGCCCAAGTTCCTTTAGCCACTTCAGCTCGTCCATCTTCTGCTTCTAGTTCTTCTCGCCCCCGAGCAGATTTTAATGATCCACGCAGTATTTATAATGCTGTCAATTATCTCATGGATCGTCAAGATGCTCTTGAATCCCAAATTTTCCATCTTACTCACTTGTTCACTGCTCAATTTCCTCCTCCCTCTCAAGATGATGAAGATGACGAAGACGAAGATTAATGAGTCTCTATTTTCTTATCTATTATTATTATTTTTTTTACTTATTATTGCATTTTGTTCTTTGTACTAGTTTGAACTAAAGACTCAGTTTTTATGAATACATTTTGTGTTATTTTGTTTGTGTAATGTATTTTTTTCTTCCTT
Organism: Hemerocallis citrina; assembly: GCA_017893485.1. Lineage (NCBI taxonomy): Eukaryota > Viridiplantae > Streptophyta > Magnoliopsida > Asparagales > Asphodelaceae > Hemerocallis > Hemerocallis citrina. The sequence goes on from CM030363.1 coordinate 49,971,719, forward strand.
TTTCTGTTTTTTTGTTAATGACAAAGGGGGAGAGACCATCAATATATCAATATATCAGTCTCTTTATATCAATATATCAGTCTCTTTATGTTAATTTTCTGTTGTACGAATATTATGTTAATTTTCTGTTGTGAGAATAGTTTCATGCCTTTTATTTTATTTTTTTTAGCTGTTGTGAGAATAGTTTCATGCCTTTTATTTTATTTTTTTTACCTGTGCATGATGTATATTTGATAGGGGGAGCATATGAACACTTGTATTTTTTCAAGTTCTTTTATTATCAGATATTGTGTTGTCATCATCAAAAAATGGAAGAATGTTGATTCTTGATTTTGATGATTACAACACAATGCAAAATTTGTTGTGCTATGCTTCATACAATTGCAGGTTGTATCAAGATACACAAAGGCCTCAAAGCAAATTGATCAAGCAAGTCACAATATTCTAAAGCTGAACAATGATCAAGCAAAGCTCCAGATAAAGACAATGGCTAAAGCTTCACTCAAGGCTCAAGACTCAAGACTCAAGTCAAAACCAAAAGCTTCAATATCTTATATTTTTGTGTCTTGTAAAATATAATTTTCTCTTTGTTGAGTCTTAGATTGATGTACAGCCTTGTCACACACACACACACTCACACATAATTTTTATAACTGTGTGTTTTACAAAATCTAAAAGTCGAAACAACTTGAACTAGATCAGCTGTTGAGTACCAGTCGACTGCCATCTTGAACTAGTCGACTGAGTCTGTACAAAACTGTCTGATCTTATTCAAACTCTGACCAGTCGACTCATAAAGGCAACCCAGTCGACTGTTCAAGTGATTTCGACAGTTTACTGATTTCAAAAGTTGATTTTTCGAATTCAAAACTCTTATCCGTTATTTATCCGTTGTTTAACAATTGTAAGAAACTATTTTTTTAATGTCCAGGGATTCTAATCTATAAATAGAGCCTTATAATCACCATGGAAGAGGTCCAAGCATTTTTGAGAAAAAGTTTAAGTATTGTGCTTTCAAGAGAGAAAAATTTTCAAACTCACTAAGTCTTGGTTCTCTGTTTTCAGTCCAGCATAACATCGATTTCGTTTTGGACTGAATTTAGAAGTCGACCAAATAGCCACGTACAAAATCACAATCACAACAAGGCTATAGGTTGATTGTAAACAATTTTATTGTTTTCTTTTCCTCTCGGTTGGAGAATAGGACTCTAGGGTGTAGAGTCAGGTCTATCACTCTTGGTGGAAGAGTGGGTTGCTTTCTCTAGTTGTGAGAAAGGACTACGGGTTGGACAAGGTTGTTGCCTAATGCCGTAGGGTATTCTTGTAATCTTTTTCAAGAATAGTGAAAAATCTCAAGTGGGTTGCTATCTTATAATCTTGTATTCTCTCTCTCTCTCTCTCTCTCTCTCTCTCTCTATATATATATATATATATATATATATATATATATATATAGAGAGAGAGAGAGAGAGAGAGAGAGAGAGAGAGAGATATATATATATATATATATCTGTGTGTGTGTGTGTGTGTGTGTGGAAACATGGACTTTTATACCCTAATTTATAGTTATTTTTCACCATATACTAATGGAAACATGGATTTTTATTTACAACTAACTATTGTCATACTATTCAAACTTCAGCTACATAATTGTTGATTTACTGTTCACAAGACATTTCATATGCTGTATCGTTCTTAAGATGTGCCGTAGGCACGTGGCCACGGGCAAATCTAGTCTATATAATAAAACACAAAGAAAGCTATCAAGTGGCTCTCCTCCAATCCCCTTAAAATCAAAGGCCCAGATCTAACATCACAAAACACATTTTTCCTCCCAAAAGTTTTCCCCCAAAACTTAAATTCAAATCCCTCCCAAAAAAACTCCTTTATTTATTTAATTATTTCTCTCTCTCTCTCTCTCTCTGTATGTATATATATATATATATATATATATATATATATATATATATATATATATATATATATATATATATAAGGAAACATGGACTTTTATACCCCAATTCATAATTATTTTTCAACATGCACCGATGAAAACATGGACTTTTATTTACAACTAATTATTGTCATACTATTCAAACTTGAGCTATTTAATTATTGATTTACTGTTTACAAGGATTTTCATATGCTATATCATTCTGAAGATGTGCCCACAGGCAAATCTTGTATATATATATATGTAAATCTAGTATATATATATATATATATATATATATATATATATATATATATATATATATGATGCTCCATTGAAAACGTACTGTAGCGATGAAAACAAGGAAAACCACCTAGGCCGTTGTTTTCTAACAATAGCCTAGGTTATAATGCATAGTAACCTAGGCTGTTGTTTCCAACAACGGCCTAGGTGGTTTTCACGTGTTTTCACAACATTTGCATTTTCAATGGAGTGGTTTTCACGTGTTTTCACAACATTTGCATTTTCAATGGAGCATTTCCCATATATATATATATATATATGGTTTTGCTCAGTTGAAAAAGGGTTCATATTCAACGGGTTGGAAAATAGCGATCTGTGCTGTTGGATCGCTCTTGATCTTGATCGATGGCTCAGATCGCTGCTGCTCATTCTGAAGCATTTTGAGAAGTTCACGCTAAATAACGCTTCAGACTTAGCGTTATTTAGCGTGAACTTTTTTTTGGTCGAAAAAACACTTAGGTTGATTTTTTTTAAAAAATCAACCTAGGTCGTTGTTCCCAACAATGGCCTAAGTATGTACAAGTGTTTTTCCAAACACTTGTACATACTCAGATCTTCATCTCCCCACTTCTTCGACGAAAACTCTCTCTCTCACGATATTGATTCCCCAAACCCTATCTCTCTCTCTCTCTCACGATCTGAAAACCTCTCTCTCTCTTGCTCGTTGCTTCTCACTCAATCTCTCCCTCTTCTCACACTCTTGCCCTCTTCCTTTGAAGATCCCGAATACCAAAAAATCCTAACCCATACGAAATCTCCCCAATCCTAAAACCCTAATCCTAAAGAAATTAGCCAAACCCTACTCCCCTTCCTTTATTTGCAGCAGCGCGCAAGGACCTCCTCTATCTCCTTTTAGAAAACCCTCATTGTGAAAGGTAATAATTTTTTTTCTATTTTAGTAGATCTAGCTAGGTTATTTCATTGAAATTATTTATTCAATGTTTGAGTATACAATTTGTATATTATGCTTAGCTAATTATAGATTAGGTAATTATAGTGTTATTGTCGATGTAGATGTAGTATTAGCTGTTGTTGTTCGTTGTTTGTAAAAGCACACAAAAAAATTGAAAAATTCTGCAATTTTACGAGTACATCGGGCTCACCACGCACCAGCCAAGGCAACTTGTAGAAGTGTGTACTGATTCACGGTTCGAAGTGTACAGCCGTGTATCGTTTTCGACTATTTTTCATAAGTGAAAGCGATACATCGGCGTATATTGTAAACCGTGAGTCGAAACTCACCTCTACAAGTATTGATGGCTCATGTGTTTTGCGTCGGTCCTACTCCCGAAGTTTCGGAATTTTTTGATCTCGTTTGTGGGGATTTCTACCGTATATTAAACAACAATTAATGTTTGAATTCTATCGAGGGACTTTGACTAGGAAACGACATCCAGGAAAATAAGAAATTTTACGAGCATGCTGGGCTAACCGCTCGCACCCCAACGCTACTTGTAGTTGCGAGTTCTGACCCACAGTCTGTGAGCTACGTCAATGTATCGCATTGTTGGCATTTTTCATGAGTAAAAGCGATACACGGCCATATCTTGCAAAACGTGGGTCGGAACTCACTTGTACAAGTTTAGTTGCGTTGCCTTGTGTGTGGGGAGCCTGACCCATTCACAAAGTTTAGTTTTTTTTAACGTCGTTTGTGCGGTTTTCTCATGAATTTTGTTATGTTTTGAGCGAGTTTTCAATAGAAAATCTACTTGAAAAATCCGAAATTTTGTGAGTAGATCGGTCTCACCACTCATAAGCCATAGCAACTTGTAGTTGCGAGTTGTCACCCACGGTTTTCTATATGCATCCGTGTATCGCATTCCCCTCTTTTCTAAGATTGAAAGCGAGACACGGTCGTATCTTGCAAACCATGGATCAGAACTCGCTCCTACAAGTTCCTTTACCTTGTGTGCAGCAAGCCGAACCCAATCGCAAAGTTTCATATTTTTTGGACATCGTTTGTGAGGTTTTCTCACGTATTTTGTTTCGTATCTATATATATATCACAGTCGGTTGTTAACAAACTGTTTTAGATATGATGTGTGTTCATTTGCCAAAAATATATTTTTTACAGATGAACAACGATACAGAGAGTTCGGCTGCTGGCGATAATTTTGTGCGGGTAGAACCAATCATTGATTCCATGCCGTTAGTCGAAGAACACCTAAAACCAAAGTTAGGTATGACGTTTCCAACTTTAGTTGAGGTAGAAAATTTCTATTCGTCATATGCTCAATGGGGGTTTTACAATGCGTAAGGGTGGAAATAAATTAAAGGGATGAATGAAAGTAGATAAGTCCTATCTGTGTAATAAAGCTGGGTCGTCGCCGAGTCAACATAGTGATGGTAGACGGGAAACAACCTGTAGAATAAGGTTGCAAGAGTTGCATTCGTGTAAAACTGAACGAAGCAAAGTAATACATGGGTGTTGCATTCATTTCATGAAGCACACAATCACGAATTCACCTCACCCAGTAGAAAGCATCTTTTGCCCCGAAACCATTCCGTGTCAAATGCCAAATGCTGATAAAAGGATAATAGACCAATTCAACCAAGCTAATATCCAGACATGTCGACAAATGATCTTCTTCGAAAGTGCTAGTGGTGGTCACGATCAAGTAGGATTCACCGAAAAAGACGTTAGAAATTTACTTAGAGACTCGCAAGAAGCATTGAAAGGACATGATTCAAAAATGCTAATTGATTTTTTCGAATCTAAGAAACAGACAGATCCTTCATTTTTTATGACATTCAAGTAGATCCCGAAGGGCGGTTGTCACATTGTATATGGGTTAATGGTATTTCTAGGATGAATTATCAAGAATTTGGCGATGTACTTTGCTTTGATGCCACATACAATATGAACCGGTATGGAATGTTATTTGTTCCCTTTGTTCAAGTGAATCAACATTGGCAATCGTCTTTCTTAGGAGGTGGGTTCATTCCAAATGAGACGGCCTCTTCGTTTGAATGGTTCTTTGAAAAGTGGTTAGGTTTTATGAATCGTGCTCCATCCGACATCATCACCGATCAAGACGTGGGATCGCCGCCGTAGTGAAGAAAGTTTTTCTCCAGACTCGGCAACAGTTTTGTATTTAGCACATATTGGATAAGTTACCGCAGGAGGTGCGTATGTCGAACGATATCGACAAATTTAGGGATTCATTGAAAACTGTCATCTACAATTCTGAATATGTACATGAATTTGTAGAAAAATAGAATTTATTGATTTCGCAATACGAATTAGAGAATAACAAATGGTTGAACGATCTATTTGATATCCGTGAAAATTGATGTGTCTAAATTTTAAACAAATATTTGTACTCATTTACCCATTAAAATTTCTTGTATTCGTCTTTATTGTGTTTAATTCATCTTATTTCCATAAGATTTCAGTTAATTAATTGTTTTTGAAGGAATAAGATTTTTGATGCAAAAAGTGCGGATTTTCGGAAAAAATCAAGAAACAAACAAAATTATTTATTTATTTATTCTTATTGTTTTGTTGAATTTTAAATTTTACAATTTGGCCATGAGAAAAACAAAATATAAATTTTAATTTGCTAATTGAGCTGAAAGTGCAATAAACAAATTTAAAAATGGTTTAAATGAGCTAATATGATTTTTAGTTAGTTTAATTAATTTAAACTAATTAATTCTATTTTTAGAATCCTAATTTCTAATTCATTTTGTTTGTGTGCAGCACGTGTTTCGAGAAAAGGAAAGAGAAGAAAAAGAAGAAAGAAATAAAGAGCAAATCATGGAAGGAAGTAAATAAATGAAGAAGAAGGGGTTTTTCTGCAAAAGAAAACCCTAATTCTCCTATCCGTATGCCTATAAATACAAGAAGTAGAGAGAGAGAAAAGGAAGACGCACACCAAGAGATAGCTACAATAAATAAATAAATAAATAAGTAAAAGCAGAACAGAGAGAGACTTGAGTTCTCTCTTTTTTGCGTGTTGTTCAAGGTGAAACGAGAAGGAGAGAGAACGGGCGACGTGACAGCAGATGGTGACAGGACTTGACAGCGTATGGGTCCCACCTGACAAAGACAGCACCTGACGATGTGATAGCATCAGTGCGCTGACATGGCGGGTGACGTGGCATGCGTTTTCAGCGGCTCCGACTTCAAGACAGAAAAGAATTCAAAGCAGAGAGGAGAGAGGACTTGTTTGGGCATGCTTTTGAGGCTGTTCGGTTTGCAATTTCTTTTAAAAAGCAGTCCCTTTTTATCTCTTTTCTTTCTCTAATTTTTTTTTTATAATGCAATCCAAGACAATATTTGTTAAGTGCAATTTCATTACGAACTAAAATTTATTTTTCTAGGGCTTTAATATAGCCTAGTTTTGAGAACACAATTTTAAATTCCATATTATTTTTCTATTTTTTCTTGGTTGTGTGTTTGATTTTTGATCTTAATGCTTACAATTGGTTGACCGACGTTTGTATGATTTATTGGATCATGGAGAGACCGAGAGGTCATTTTTGATTTAGAACTATAAAATTAAACACCATTGATTGAGCGAAATTAGAGATGATTTACCTCGATTGATGTGACCGTTAAGAAATCCACAGAACTTATTAAGTCTTCAATTAATTAAATTTGTTCATGAACTATGACAAACTGTTAGTTGGATATATTTTTGGTATTGTTCGAGAGAAAGCATTGAATAAATTGGGGATTTCGGTCTACAACTTGGAAAAAAAAAATTCTTTATTCATATGGAGTTATAAATTGTGTGGAATAAAATAGGTGAAATCAAAAGCCCTAGAATTAATTTTGCCCTTAACAAATCACAAAAATTTCACATCCCGCTACTCTTAATTAATTTAGTTAGATTTTTAGATTAATTTAATTTAGTCGCTTTCTTTGTTAATTTCAATTTTCCAAATAGTAGTTAATCTAGTAATATCAGTACTCAATAAAATAATTAGTCCCTGTGGGTTCGACACTCTTTTCACTAAAACTATACTACTTGTTGTGATTTTATACACTTGCAAATATTCACATCAAGTTTTTGGCGCCGCTGTCGGGAACTAGTTATTCTTTTATTGATATTGAAAATTGCTAGATTATTACTTGTTTGGATTTTTTTTATCTTTTTTTTTTAACCTTTTTATTTTGTTTTGACTTACTTTTACTTTTATTCATTTTTCTTATTTTATTTTTTTTAGTTTTTCTATTTTTTTTAATACCTATATTTCAGGACATACAAGTACATTATCATGGCCAATTGTGAGAACAAGGCTTTGAGAGACTATGCTATGCTCTTAATTCATGGAGCAACATCAACCATAAAGAGGCCGGTTATTGAAGCTAACAATTTTGAGATTAAACCGGTGATTATTCAAATGATTCAACACACTGTTCAATTTTGGGGACTACCGCACGAGGATCCTTATGCTCACATTGCAAACTTTCTAGAAATTTGTGACACTTTCAAGTACAACGGAGTATCAGATGATACAATCAGATTGAGACTCTTTCCCTTTTCACTAAGAGATAAGGCGAAGGCTTGGCTAAATTTTCTACCACCCGATAGTATTACTACTTGAGAGGGACTTGTACAAAAATTTCTTGCTAAGTATTTTCCGCCGGCAAAGACAGCGAAGCTAAGAAATGATATTACCTCGTTTACTCAATTTGAGACCGAGTCTTTGTATGATGCATGGAAAGGTACAAAGAGTTATTAAGAAAGTGTCTTAATCATGAACTACCTAAATGGCTGCAAATTCAAATATTCTATAATGGTTTGGGAGTTACAAATCGATCTATGGTTGATGCAGCAGCTGGAGGTTCACTTATGAGAAAAACTCGTGAAGCAGCCTGTGAACTTTTAGAGGAGATGAAATCAAATAATTACCAGTGGTCTTCAGAGAGAACAATGCCAATAAAACTGGCTGGAGTTTTTGAACTTGATCCTATTTCTACTTTAACTGCACAAATTGATATTTTATCTATACAATTAGGTAATATGAATTTTAATTCTATTCAATCTCATATGATTTGTAATCTTTGTGCAGGAAATCATTCAATTGCAAATAGCCAAGTGGGGAACCCTTTTTCTCAATCAAATTTCAATCAAGTCCAATTCTCAACATCAAAACAATCCTTTTTTGAACACGTATCAGCAAGAATGGAGAAACCACCCCAATTATCCATGGAACAACGATCAAGGAGGAGCAATTAGACCACCTCAAAATTTTCACAACAAGAAAAGAAGCCGACACTTGAAGATATGTTTATGCAATGTAGAAGACAGATATGGCAATCCAAAATATTGCAATTTCAACTTCAGCTTCAATTCACAATCTTGAGGTTCAAATTGGTGAAATTGCAAATATTCTTAACGGAAAAACTGCAAGAACATTACCAAGCAACACAATGGTCAACCCCATGGAGCATGTCGAAGTAATAACACTTAGAAGCGGGAGGACAATTGAGCAACCACAAGAAAAAAAAGGGCGAACAAAATGTGGTTGAAAATGAAGAACAGTACGAACCAATTGTGGAGGAACAAATGCAGCATGAGCAAGTAACTTTTGATGTTTTTTCCAAGAAGTTTTCTGCCGAAGAACTGTCGTGTTTTCAAGTAAGTGAAAAAGATTTAATTGTGGGCAGGAAACATAAGACCAAAGTTGAAAAGTTACCAATCGAAGTATGTCCAACAAATTCAGCAACCATTGAATCTGAGAAAGAAAAGAATTTGAAATATGTTATGTATTTGGATGCTACACCATCTATTCATCCATTTTCTCAGGAGGTGGGGATATCATAGGACTCCATCTTCAAGAAAGAAACGATTGAAATTCGAGCCGCTAACATCAAGTTTGACGGATGCACAGAAAAAACCTAATCCCCACCTGAAAAGAAGTATTGAAAAAGAGGCTCGTATGTTGTTGGATCTTGGCGTCACATAACCATCTCACTGTCAAGTCTGGCTGAAAACTTAAAACTTAGTGCTTCTTGGGAGGCAACCCATGTTTTCTTTTACTGCATTTAGATTATATTTTTTTTAGTTTATTATAATATTAATTTTTGATTTTATTTTGTTGGATTGCATGAGTTTGAAAGTCACCGGGGCAGAGCTGTTTTATACACCTACATTGATGGCTATTTTTTAGCAGTATAGAGTCAGAATCTGGAAAAGTGCTTCAAAGAGAAACTGTAGAAAACTGTCTTAGCTTTCAGCAAAAAAAAAAATCAGCCCATTTGGACACCTACATCTCCAAATATCGTTGAAACACTGAACGCCGTATGTGCAGAATTTTAAGACGAATTACGGGAGAAATTCTGAATTTTTTGCATTCTTTTTGTTTTTCTTTTTCATTTTCCATTGAGGACAATGTGATATTCAAGTTTAAGGGAAGGGTTACAATTTCTTTTTTTTTTGAAAAGAAAAATATAAAACAAAAAGGGATTACAATTAGGCTCACCATTACACTTTTGAGTTCTTTATTATGCTAAAGCATTGAAATTAATTTTTAGGGATAGACAAGTGCTTATAAAGCAAGATTAAACATACTTATTTACTTTAGAATTATTGAATTTCAAAATTCCTTACACAATTGTAACAGTCATGTGATTATACATAAAAGAAAAATGTGATGCTTGTTCTTGTGATTATCCCCTTTAATCTAGTCCTAAACAGAGTTTAAGTAAATAGAGTAATAATGAGAAGAAAAACAAATTATATGAATAAAGTCAATCTACTCCAATGTTTTGAGTTGCTTAGTAACTAGGGATATTCATCACAAATGTTTACTTTTACGTCAAACGACAACTTGAAATATGAGTATGCAAAGCACTCTAAGTTTGTGACTTGTTGAGTAACCGGGTGAATTCATCACAAATGTTTGCATTCGCGTCAAAAGGCAAGTGACAACTTAAAAGAGAGAGAGAGAAAAAAAAAACTCTAGTTTGCTACTCGGTTTGTAGTAGTGAGAAGGGGTAATCACAGATGAAGTTGTTACATACTATAATTACATTAATTGCATGACAAATATGATTGATTTGGAATTATGAATGAATAATTGCACTGGAGAAAGTGGGTATGCTTGATTTTACATTATTATCTATTGTTTATAAATTTCATTGCAATTTTGATGCTTGCATGAAAAGATCTCTTAGTGTGATGAGTTGAGTTTATTATTGATTATTATTCTCTTATTCATGATTTTACTTTTTGCTCGAGGACAAGCAAAATCTTAAGTTTGAGGGTATTTGATGTGTCTAATTTTTATACAAATATTTGTACTCATTTACCCATTAAAATTGCTTGTATTCGTCTTTATTGTGTTTAATTCATCTTATTTCCATAAGATTTCAGCTAATTAATTGTTTTTGAAGGAGTAAGATTTTTTATGCAAAAAGTGCAGATTTTTGGAAAAAATCAACAAACAAAATAAAACTATTGATTTATTTATTCTTTTTGTTTTGTTGAATTTTAAATTTTACAATTTGGCCATGAGAAAAACAAAATATAAATTTTAATTTGCTAATTGAGCTGAAAGTACAATAAACAATTTTAAAAGTGGTTTAAATGAGCTAATATGATTTTTAGTTAGTTTAATAAATTTAAACTAATTAATTTTATTTTTAAAATCCTAATTTCTGATTTATTTTGTTTGTGTGCAACATGTGTTTCGAGAAAAGGAAAGAGATGAAAAAGAAGAAAGAAATAAAGAGCAAATCATGGAAGGAAGTAAATAAATGAAGAAGATGAGGTTTTTCTGCAAAAGTAAACCCTAATTCTCCTATCCGTATGCCTATAAATACAAGAAGTAGAGAGAAAAAAAAGGTATACACACCAAGAGACTGCTACAATAAATAAATAAAAGAAAAAGTAAAAGCAGAACAGAGAGAGACTTGAGTTCTCTCTATTCTGCGTGTTGTTCAAGGTGAAACGAGAAGGAGAGAGAACGGGCGACGTGACAGCAGACGACGACAGGACCTGATAGCGTACGGGTCACACCTGACAAAGACAACACCTAACAACATGACAGCATTAGTGCGTTGCCGTGGCGGGTAACGTGGCACGCGTTTTCAGCGACTCCGACTTCAAGACAGAAAAGAATTCAAAGCCAGAGAGGAGAGAGGACTTGTTAGGGCACGCTTTTCAAGGCTGTTCGGTTTGCAATTTCTTTTAAAAAGCAGTCCCTTTTTATCTCTTTTCTTTCTCTAATTTTTTTTTATAATGCAATCCAAGACAATATTTGTTAAGTGCAATTTCATTATGAACTAAAATTTATTTTTCTAGGGCTTTAATGTAGCCTAGTTTTGAGAACACAATTTTAAATTCCATATTATTTTTCTATTTTTCCTTGGTTGTGTGTTTGATTTTTGATCTTAATGCCTACAATTGGTTGACCGACGTTTGTATGATTTATTAGATCATGGAGAGACCGAGAGGTAATTTTTGATTTAGAACTATAAAATTAAACACCATTGATTGAGCGAAATTAGAGATGATTTATCACGATTGATGTGACCGTTAAGAAATCCACAGAACATATTGAGTCTTCAATTAATTAAATTTGTGCATGAACTATGACAAACTGTTAGTTGGAGATATTTTTGGTGTTGTTCGAGAGAAAGCATTGAATAAATTGGGGATTTCGTTCTACAACTTGGAAAAATAAATTCTTTATTCATATGGAGTTATAAATTGTGTGGGATAAAGTAGGTGAAATCAAAAGCCCTAGAATAAATTTTGCCCTTAACAAATCACAAAATTTCACATCCTACTACTCTTAATTAATTTAGTTAGATTTTTAGATTAATTTAATTTAGTCGCTTTCTTTATTAATTTCGATTTTTCAAATAGTAGTTAATCTAGTAATATCGGTACTCAATAAAATAATTAGTCCCTGTGGGTTCGACACTCTTTTCACTAAAGCTATACTACTTGTTGCGATTTTGTACACTTGCAATTATTCACATAAAAAATGGGCACCCATCTATACTAAAAATTCTTTTTGGGTCGGCATGTTGAGTAGCCAACGGGTTGAGTCATCGCATTCTTCCTTAAAGCATCATAAAAAAAGAAATATTCCATGCATAAATTTGCCGTCATCTTCGACCGTTTTTTCAGAAGGCAAAGACACGATGAACTGAAAGAAAATCATCGTAACCGTGAGAAGAGACCGAAGTTGAAGAGTGAATGGGCTTTGGAGGCACAAATGGCGAAAACATACACTTTGAAAATCTTGTACAAATTCCAAGATGAAGTTACAAAAAGCTTCATGTATAATGTGACATTCGTTGGAGATCTTGAGACACCGGATAGTTCAATCTTCCATTTGATACTCTGTAGAGAATCAGAACCGGTTAGCCTTCTTCAGTTATGCAAACTCAACCAAATTATTACATGTTCTTGTCATTTGTTCGACTTCGTTGGCATTTCTTGCAGACATATTTGAGCGATTCTTCGGTTCAGCCATCACACTTCCCTTCCGGATGTATACATTAAAAAAAGATGGACCCGGGATGTGATGAGAAGAAGTTATACATCTGTTCCAACCAAACGCAATACTGAGAATTTTGCTTCTCGATATTGTGAGTTGAGCTACCACGCAAAACATATTGTCAATCTTAGTTATTCCTCCAATAAAAGTTACAAATACACGCTCGAGAATTTGCAGAAGATCATTGACGACGTCTCTCGGCTACAACCCGGCTTGGGCGATCAACCCGAAGAGGCATCACAACTGCATGATAGTACACAACCGCATGGTAGTGCACAACCTCATGATGAAGGCAGTGGACACGTACCTACACGCGTAAGGGACCCACAACAATGCATGACAAAAGAAAGACCTCGTGCCAAAAGATTAAGGCCGATAAGAGAGCAAATTCGCTTTAAAAAACCGAGACGGTGCCGAACATGCGGCATTGTGCAAATGGATCATGATTCAAATGCAAGAAATAGTCCAACATTATTTGAGGGGTAATACGCCTAATTTCTTTGGTTAACATTCATTTAAATTTATTATACTTCATTTGTGGTAAATGAATTTGTCACTAACTAAAACTTATTTTTGAATTAAGGGCAATTAATCTGTAAGAAGTGAATCCATCCGATGAAGAGAGTTCCGAGGAGAGATATGATGAAGCATTGTGAATTGGAATTTTTTGATGTACAGTTTGAGTATGTTAGATATTGATGCAATAATTTGAATTTTTTGTTATGTCTAAGAGTTGTTGTTATTTGTAAATTTTGTTAGGATTCAAATGTTGTTGTTTTGTTGTTGTTGATTGTATTTTGTATTTATATAACAGTTGGATTGAAGTGTAGCAGATACAACTGCAGTGGACATGTTTTTTACTTTTTTTTCCATTTTATACCTAGGTCGATATTAGAGACAATGGCCTAAGTTGTATAAGTGAATTTTGGAATTTTGCTGGTTGCTCTCTGTCTTGGCCAAGCCAAAAAGAGTAACAAGTCAGAGAGCAAGCAAAAAAAAAAAGAGCAACTAAGGCCGTTGTCTCAACAACGGCCTTGGTTTTAGCAAAAAATTTATTTTCTTTGGGTTGTTCTCTGACTTGGCCAAGCCAAAAGGAGCAACAAGTCAGAGAGCAACCATATTTTTTTTGTAACTGAACAACGGCCTAGGTTTTATCATAAAAATTGGATTTTTTGGGGTTGCTCTCTGACTTGGCCAAGCCAAAAGGAGCAACAAGTCATAAAAAATCCATATTATCTTTTCACTACCTAGGCCGTAGTCTCCAACAACGGCCTAAGGTATATGAAAAAAATCGGATTATTATGAGTTGCTCTCTGACTTGGCCAAGCCAAAAGAAGCAACAAACTCCAAAAAAATACAACTTTTTTTTAAAATGTAGGGCGTTGTCTCAAAAGATGACCCTAAGTTATATGAAAATTTTGGACCTTTTTGAGTCCCTCTCTGTCTTGGCCAAGCCAAAAGAAGCAACAAACTCAAAAATAATCCAATTTTTTTTTAACTAAGGTCGTTGTCTCCAACAACGGTCTAGGTTATCTTTTTCTATGTATTTTACAACTGTCTCTCCACTATTTACGAACAATGTCGCTCGAACTGTACACCAAAGATATTCATATGCTTGTATATCGACTCTATATTTTATTAATTTCTATTTTTAGCCACCTAAATGAACAATATACAATCGTTAAGGTTAAATGATTAAATAAGTACCATAAAAAAAATTTTGTTTTAAAATTGTGTAAAAACCCTTTTCTTAAAACCCTAAAATGTATTTTATTCTAGAATGTGCATACCTATTTAGCTTAACACCTAACCATACGCATAACCCTATCCTAACCCATAATATTTCAACCACAAGTTTTGTTAGGGTTAGGGTCAGGTTAAGGTTAGGGTTAGGGTAGGATTAGTATAAGCGACTAAATCTATTAGATAATACATGGGAACTAATTCGAATCAAATGTTTCAATAGAGAACGATACAGGTTGGGAATAAAATATGGATCACATGAATAGAATATACCATAATGAGAAACTGTTCAAATTAGTACTAATTAAGACGGTTTATTACGTTACATGTGATGCTAATAGATGTGTTCACCACAGAAATCAAATATAATCATTCCAAACCTTGTATGCACTTTCCAAACCTCGCATACCCCTGCATGTACGTAGGCCGCTATTGTATACAACGGCCTTGCCCTTTTTTTACAAATAATTGGGAATACACATTTTTAAAATTAAAAAAAAAAAAATTAAGTCCACAACCCTACCCTCGCATAAACCTCATGTACTTAGGCCGTTGTTGGAGACAACGACCTTTCCTTTTATTTAAAATTTTATTTCATTTTTTATTTTTTGACATGAACTAAAAAAATATGAAAAAAATCTATCGATCTCTACCATAACCCTACTCATAACTCTTCACTATCTCGTATCTCTGCTGTTGCTCCCTTTGGCTTGGCCAAGACAGAGAACAACTCAAAATAATCCAACATTTTTCATATAACTAAGGCCGTTTTCTACAACAACGGCCTTACTTTAAAAAAAAAATTGTACTCATTGTTTATGAGTTGTTGCTCCTTTTCTCTTCGCTAGAGACAGAGTGCAACTAAAAAATCCATTTTTTTTCCATATAACTAAGGCCTTAGTTTAAAAAAATTGGACTTTTTATGAGTTTGTTGCTTCTTTTCACTTGGCCAAGACACAGAGGGACTCAAAAAAAATCCAAATTTTTGCATATAACTTAGGCCGTTGTTGGAGACAACGGCCTTAGTTTTAAAAAAATTGGATTTTTTTGGTGTTTGTGTCATGCCCCGCTTCCCAAAAATGGAATACGAGTACGTAACGTAGGCCCAGCGAATGATGCAAGCACCATCCATAAACTGTACCAGAATAACTCAGCTTTATGAAAGAATAAACACAGCCACACAAGGAAGATAGAACCACATGAATCAAAGATAACTTCAATAATAAATGAAATAATCTAACAATAATAATATCCAACATCTGGGATAAAAAAAACTCCGGGAACATAAGCCCAAAACAAAGTACAATGCCATAACAATGTTCAAAAGAAATAATCTAGCAATAAAGCAAATTAAGCAGCGCAACCTTGGACTCCATCCTCTAGAATTGTTGCTCACCAATTCCTGTTGGTAGAGATCCTTCGGTACCTGTAAATTCTTGATATAAAAAGAAGAAAATAATGTCCTTAGAGCAAGTCGTGGAGCAAGTAAAGAGAAACAGAGAATAAAGGAAGCATGTATATCAAAGAAAAGGGACATGATCAAAATCAAAGAACAAAGCAAAGGCAGGCAATAATATCAAAGGTCTACAATTAATCACACATGTAGTGAGTAATGTCAAGTCAAGTTCAATACAGGATCAAGTATGAGATGATAAATACAGGTTATTAATCATTTTATTAATCTATCTAGTGCACGTACTACTGCATCCCACTCCACAGGTTCGGCGCAAGCACACAGTGAACGTTTTAGATTGATGGTGAATTCACAGGATCATGTACTCAGCGTTGATAACAATAATTTACAATCAATAATTAACAATCAATCATTTGCAATCAATACTACTCATTCCAGTAAATATTTCGCCTCCTTCCATGTCAAGTGTTCGTGCGAGCAAGAAGGCCTTTACTGAGTACATTTTCCGAACGTTCACTACCAAGTCTACCATAATACCCCGGCTTGTTATTAGTTTATTTCCATACTATGTAAGAATGAAAGAAGGTTTCAATGTTGTATTATGCTAGGTGTGACTAATTCTATTCGTTACAGACAAATCATGAAGCAAACATATTAAATTAGCAGAATCACATAATTTGGACAGCATGACCTTGCTGTACAAAAACACAGATTGCCGCTACTACAGAGAAGAAAATCTGGATCCGTCAGAAATTCTAGAAAGTTGACTCTCTGTCAGTTCCAGCGAATATATATACGACATATAAAAGCTACAGAAACTAGGGTGAAAATCCAATTCTTTTCAGATTTTATGTTCAGACAGCAAGTTGTAAATTGTGTTCACCTATTTATTTCAGGTCAGAAAACTCATCAAATAAATCTATGAAAATTCAGGGTCATTCCTACACATGTCTAGTCTCAGCTAGATTTATTTCAGATTTTTATTTTATTGTTAACATGCTCAAATAAATTATGGAATAGCAAGATATGCATGCATTTGTGAATCTGGAAATTCTGACACAACTGTACTAGAATGTTGATATCTGACAGATTACACATCAGAATTCAAATCCGTAAAAAGGGTAGTAAACTAGATATCTGGGGATAAATTTCATGTTCAGAAAGTTATTTCAAAATACGACAGCAACATGGTCGAAAATCTGATTCAAAAAGATACAAACGGCAGTCCAGAATTTATTTTGACATGAATAGGCAACAGTTTAATCATACAATCATACAATTCATGCTAATTAATAGTCAAAGTGCCAATATATGTTTAAAATGCATGATTTCAGTTTTAAGATTCAATTTCACAGGCATGGTAATCAATTCATCAAATCAAATCAATCTAGCATGTCCAATCTACAACATGGATCTAGTTATTTTCATGTAAATGTGCATATGCAAGAAACAATAGGGATTAGGTTTTAGATCAAAGATAGCGGCTCGATGTTAAGAATATCTTGAGTTAGCTTGTGTAAACCCCAATAGACTTAACGGAATTTCAAATAACAGTACGATAAAGAAAATGACTGGATCTACTTGTAGAGATCAAAGAAATCTTGAACAAAAAAAACAACTAGTTCAAGAAGAGACTTGCCTGTTAATTAGTATATTCGAATATATATATAGAATAACGGGGTGAGAATCTCGGGCGACGAACCACAATCACACGTGCGAGCTACGTGCAAAATCCAAAATAGCAAAACAGCAACTCAGAGAACACAAACAGTGAGCACAGACAACGGATCCAAAGCAAAACACCAAACACCAAGTACTGGATCCCACTTCACACAACAGCAAACACCAAGTGCCACTGGCTTCCTCCTTCTCAACTAGACAGAGAGAGAAAGACGGCGGGAGGCACTGGCGGCGACTGACAATGACTGCGGTCAGGGAGCGACGGCAGCGGCGACCACGGCAAGGTGAGGGCGGCTGGTCGCTGGCGATCGGGAAAGTGACGCAGTGATAAAGAAAACAGCGGCGAGCGGAACTCTGTTTCGTGACGAAACAATGGAGGAGACGGCGAGGGGCGTGCGACTCTGTTTCGCTCCGAAAACAGGGGAGACAAAATGGCGAGGCATTCGGGCTTGGACGACGACGACGAGGCGATGGGGGTCTGTGGTGGTTGCGGGGTGAACGGAAAGGAAGAGGGCGATGAAGAGATGGCGGCGAGGAGTGGTGGAGCGGCGATGGGTTTGAACGGAGGAGACGAGGGGGATGAGAGGTGGTTATGGAGATGATGACGGCACGGGGATGACGACGGCGGCAAGGGGTGAGGAGGAGAGGGATTGAGGGGGTCAAAAGTGGAGGTCAGAGAACGGAAGAGAGAACGGGGTGGCTTGGGTTTAGATGGAAACAGAGAGAGGGAGAGAGAGAGCGGTGGAGAGAGGGAGAGGAATTAATTAGAGTTAAATAATGGGTATTTATAGGGGATTAAGAATTTGGGGTTTTGAGTTGCAGGTTAGTGGGTTTAGGGTACAAGTTTAAGGCTCCAAAAAGATATGAACAAGTATAAAACAATGGGATGAACATATAGCGGAACAACTCAAACTCAAATCACGAAGAGCAAAAATTTGCAATGAGCCAAAAATAGAAGAAAAGAAAACGGAATGATCAAAAGAAAATAAATGGACCCAAGAAAAGCAACAATTATATAATAGAAAGAATCCAGATACAATAATCAAGGAAGAAAGTAAAAATACAATAAAAAATCCAAAATAGGAAAAATAGGGGTTACAGTTTGTTGCTTCTTCTGGCTTGGCCAAGACAGAGAGGGACCCAAACAATCCAAATTTTTCCATATAACATAGGCCGTTGTTGGAGACAACGGCCTTAGTTTAAAATAAAAAAAATGGAATTTTTTGGTGTTTGTTGCTTCTTTTGGCTTGGCCATGACAGAGAGGGACCCAAAAAATTCAAATTTTTTCTTATAACTTAGGCCGTTGTTGGAGACAACGACCTCAATTAAAAAAAAGTTCTGTACATTTATGATTTGTTTCTCCTTTTGGCTTGGCCAAATACAGAGAGCAGCTCACAAAATTTTTATTTTTCATATAACTAAGGCCATTGTTGGAGACAACGGCCTTTGTTAAAAAAAATGGGGGAATTTTTTATCAGTTGTTGCTCCTTTTGGCTAAGCCAAGACAGAGAGCTACTGATCAAAAAACCAATTTGATTGAGATCCTAGACCGTTGTTGAAGACAACGACCTAAGTAAAAAAAAATGAATTACAAGTTAACACAACAGCTAATCTGCTACGCTACATTTTCCAAAAAAACACTACATACAATCCCATCACCTACAACACAACAATAACACTTGAATTGCGCAATGTGAACGATTAACAACAAAACTAACACCAAAAAACAAAAAAAACAAAAAAACAAAAAAAATGAAAACAAAAACAAAAACAAAACTACAACAACAACAACAAAATTCACAGTCATCACATAATGAAAACTACATCAACAACAACTAAAACTAACAGTATCTCAACAACAACCACAACAAGTTCTATCAATTAAATTCAATAACAACAAAAAAATTTGTGCTCCAAAAAAGACTGTATCGGGAAAACACTTAACCACCAGCGTGTAAGTTTGTGGTGCTCGCCACTTCCGAAGAGGTTGTCGCCACCGGGTTGGGGATGATGCCACAAAAATTTCTTCTTCTTCTCCCTCCTCATGTCTGTCTCCAACAACACTGTACTGATGCTCTTCTACTTGCTCTTCTTCTCGAGGTGGAGATGGATGATGATATTGTTTTTGTTGCCCCGGGCCAGATAGTCTACCCCTGATGCTCTTACGTCGTTGTGTATGTACAGATTTATCCAATACCGGTTCAAAGCTTCACCCTCTCCTAAAACTTCTAAATTGCCCCGACATGAAGAGAGCATATTCTGAGCGAACTTTTTCATAGGTTGGGTAGCATTAATTTTGAGTACCTGCGCGCATTCTTTTGCCATGTCCCATGTATTATCGATCTAAAATAAAAAATATATATATTAAACACATTCGGATTTGTAATCAATTTAACCATTTTAAAAATAAGGAAATTTCAATAATATTTAATCATTATACTCACCAATGTACGTAAAGATGATGCCTTCGGTTGGAACATGGGTTGTGAACTAGAATACGCGGGTGGTGGTTCAATCTCTCTCTTCTCAATTTGTAGTTGAATACTAGCAGGTAGTTCGGTATTGGGAGAGATGTACAAAAGTTTAATACATCTGTACCATTCCATGTACTTCGTTTGTTGCGTGCCATCGTACGGGGAACATCAACAATTACGAGTTCAAACCGTCGCTCATTCCAATCTGCAACATGAACACGCCTAATCATGGGTAGGCATACGACCGGTACCCCTCACAGCGTGTAACTCAAAGTTGTATAGGTTTGTGCAATTCTTGGGTAGATTTTGTTGAAGACCGAATTGCCGAATGACTCTCTCCGGCCGCGGATGCTCCAATATACCGAAATTGATGAGTGGAACCGTCGTCATCCACAACTGTGACCCGGTCGTGCACATTGGTGGTAGTCTTCTGTAAGCCCAATTTTCGATTTTGCTGTATTTTGTTTTCTTTTGATTATTGTATGTGGATCCATTTGTTATAGTGTTTTTTGTCTTTTCTTGGGTTCTTTTGTTCTCTCTTGATTGATCTGTGTTCTTTGGTTGGATTCTGTTCTCTTTGCAAATTTCGCTCTCTCTATTTTGAGTCTGATTTGTTCTCCTTTGTGTTCGTCTCATCTCATTGCATTTGTTTTTCTCTTTTTGGAGCCAAAACCGATACCCAGAACCCACATAATCTCAGCCCAAAACCCCAATTCCTGATCCCTATATATACCGTATTAAAATAACCCTAATCTATTCCTCTCTCTCTCTCATCACCATTTTCTCTCTCCCCAGTCCCCTATCCCTCTCCTTCTCTGTTTCGTTGCACCCCAAACCCAAACCGAAAACCCTATCTCCGATCACCTTCCACCTCTGTCACCACCACCATCATCGTCTCCATCCCCTCGACCTCATAACCGTCATGTTCCCCCGCCGTCATCCCTGTTCTCTTCGTCGAACCCAATCCACCGTGGTTTCCCGTTGCCTTAACCCATCACCTGTTTCCCTAACCCTTCTTCGTGCACCCCACCATTGTCACCACCGTCCCTCGCCGCTCCACCGAAGGCCCTAGCATCATCGTTCAAGCCCCGATCGCCAATGTCATCATCTCTCTGTATCCAACCGAAAACAGAGCTAGCCTTCGTCGAGCCTGCCATCGCTTTCCGACCGTGGTGTCAACGTCTTCACCGTGGTGCCAACGTCGCTCTGCCCCGCCGCAGTTGCCCCACCGTGTTGCCGTGTTCTCTCTCTCTCTCTCTCTCTCTCTCTCT